>ML777286.1:804912-901836 GCA_009831015.1 Picea engelmannii | reverse complement strand
GTCCATATAGTCTTTCCTGAATATGAGTTTGAGCCTCATTTGCATGAGTCTTTTTCACTCTTTGTCTCACCCTCAGGACTCCCAAAAAATAACGGGTCTCCTTTTAAGCCCTTTTCAGACCCTCTAAAAATGAAAAGATTGTCAAGCGGTCTTGTGGCCTTTCACGTCATTAAACTGAGATTTGAATTCACGTCTGTCCGATGGTAGTTTACCCCTTTTTCGGTCTGGACGGTCAACTGTATGAACAAAGGTATACTCTATCGAATTCCCATTCTTTAGAAGAGTACTCTTAGGTATAATTTTATTCCTTTTTTGGGCCCGAGGGACTAAATTTACGAAAAAGAAACCCCCACAGAGTCCATAGTTAAGCTCTTTTCAGACTCCCTAAAATTGAAAAGATCGTCGAGTGACCTTATTCTTTCACACTCATTAAATTGGTCCAGAAGAATATTCCTGACAGAGTCCATAGTCAATCTTTTTTCAGACTCCTTAAAAGTGAAAAAATAGTCGAGTGATCTTGTCCTTGTCACACTCGTTAAAATGGTTTTGAATTGACGTCTAATCGGTGCTAGTTTATCCCTTTTTTGAACCGACTAGACTATTGTCGAAAAAGGTACCCCAGCGGAGTCTCCTTTTATGCTTTTTCAGACTCTCTAAATATGAAAAACCACTGAGATTACCTTCTCTGGGCTCGTTAAACTTACATCGAAGGACATTACCATTGTGTGTTCTATCAACTGCATTTGCATACCTTATCCACCAGCCTTGTGACAGTTTGCTTCTACGTCTTAACACCTTTGGCCGACGGAGGATTTTCCCCGAGTATCATTTTACCAGAACATCAATCTTTTCCTTGTGCTTTGAGCTTGTATGTTTGTAGTACTCGTTCCTCCATTGTAACATAATATTCCTTTATTCTTTTTTCAAAATTATCGAAAAGAACAAAAAAATCAAATATATCCCAAAAAGAGGATGAGAAAAGTATTTTCTTTATTGGCATCATAATGAGTCACCCTTGGATAAAGCACATCTGTCTATTTGTTCATCAGACTATGGGATGTAGTACAAACTTAGGAATCTTTTCTCGCTATATAGAGTTGTGTCCTCCACCGTTTGGTTATTCTTCCAAAAATGTGGAGAGTTTGCATTGCCTCCTACTTCATAGAATTATGATTAACATATATGTTGCCTGAGTCTTATCACTTGTCGTTCTATTATCCAAGGGAAGTTTGTCACTAATCCTGAGTCGACCCTTCTGCAATATGTCTCTTGTCCGCATACCCGGCCATCCTGAACGTCCAATCAAGTCCTTGTTCGAAATCACTGAAGCCTTCAGTCCGATCATCAAGTTTATCAAGTCCATAACTGACGAGCCGTCGAAGACCTCTGGGTAGTGCAGTCGTACACTCATATTACACTCCTACCCAAGTTTAAGAATATTTTGAAGTTGTTTCTCGAGCTCTGAAGTCCAACCATCAGGCCGAATCCGCTTCTGGAAGATGGATACTCTATATGTATATCTTTCCGATTTTGAGATGTAGCTTCACTGTGTATTATTCCCATCTACTCTTTATAGTTATTTGACATGGATCTACAGTGTATTTGATTGGTAGCCATGTTTCTATTTTATCCTGAGCATGGGTATGCGCGCCTCGGTGAGACATTTGTTATTTTGCAGACGACATCTCCTGGTTCCTTATCCTTAGGCTCAATCATTCGGCACATCAGTAAATATTGGTAATGTATTTCGGCCATCAGATGCTCTTCTGACCTCACACATTAGGGGGCATCTGTTATAACCCTAAATTGCACCACACATGTTTACCTGGCATCAGGCCAACTCATATCCCTTCTTTGCCAAAACTCTATTGAACAACTCTTTGAAAATCCTCTTGTGTTAAGGCCCACGCACCCTAACCCATTACTGCATGTGTGTGCACGTTGGATGACTCACAACAGCCTGCGTGTACCTAACAAAACACGAAAAAAGGAAAGTTTTCGATGGAATAAAAATCTATGGGTCAGTTAACTAAAACTCTCAGCCATGCATGGCCGAGGGTTCATCCAAAACCCTAGCTCCTTCTAGCCTATAAAAGAAGGGGTAGGGGTACCATTTGGAAGAGGAAAAAATATAGCGAAGAAACTCTGCCCATTTACGTAATCCATTGTCCCAACCCTTTATCCTTTCCTCATGCCAAAGGAGATTTAAGGCAAAGCAGTTGAAGGACAGAAGAAGAGGAGCCCAGGATCAGGTTCAAGGAGCAGTGGCTAGTCTCATCTTTTTTGTAAGTTGATTCACTTTCAGTAATAAAAAGAATACTTTTCCCGTCCCAATGCATGAATTGTCTATGGTTTGATTAATTTATGCTCGATTTCTAAACCTTGAGTATAGAAGTACCATGCATGCATAGTTGTTGTTTGTCTTGAGTGCAGGTCATTTGTGGAAGGAGAAGAGCAAGCAAGTAATCGAAGAGAAATGGAGGATCTACATTGAACGCCGGTAATAAGGTTGGTGGTCCTTTTCCATGCATTTACTATGAAAAAGGGGTTTAAATCTTGGGTTTTAGGTAAAAAAGTAGTTTCTATTCGGTCAAAATCTGCATGCAAGTCTGACCCTAGTTTGCTAGTCCATAGGGTGTTTTTCCAAACAACAACACTACCAAATGCATAGTTGTTGGCCATCAGAAAAGTCGATCATCACTTCACCAAGATAGTTCAGTTCCTGTCCACAGGAATGGAACCTCGTGAATACACAATCATTTAGAAGAAACAGTTGGTAGTCTGTGCTGCATATCTTCAACTCATAGTTGGATAGTTGTACAAGATGGGACCAGATGAGATCTTGAGGAGATGTGTTATGGAGGCAGAAAGACCATTGATTCTTTCATAAGCACATGAAGGCATCACAAGAGGACATTATGCAGGGAAAACAACATAGGAGAAGATTCTCAGAGATGGCCTATGGTGGCCTACTTTACATAAGGATGCTAAGGAATACTACAAAGCCTGGGATGTGTGTAAAATAGTAGGAAATCCTTCTATAAGGGATGAGATGCCTTTGGCACCACAATTAACATTACAAGTATTTGAGAAATGGGCCATTGACTTTGTGGGACCTATTAACCCACCAAGAAGGCACATAGGAGCAAGATACATTCTCATTGCAATAGAGTATTCGACCATATGGGCATAAGCAAGAGCAGTTAAGGACTGTAGTGCATCTATAGCTACACAGTTCAACTTTGAGGATATTATCACCAGATTTGGTTGCCCGAAGATCCTCATGAGTGATCAAGGAACACACTTCATCAACAAAACTATTGAAGCCTTGACTCATGAATTTGAAGTTCACCATTAGAAGAGCACTCCATACCACCCACAGGCGAACGATACAGTCAAATATTTCAATAAGATCTTGGAGACAGCATTGACTAAGATCTGCAGTGTCAACAAAGATGATTGGGACTTAAGAATTCCAGAAGTATTGTGGGCTTATCGAACTACTTTCAAAATTTTAACAACGCAAACCCCATTTAAGTTGGTATATGGCTTGGAAGCAGTGGTACCTATGGAATACTTGGTTCCTAGTTTAAGAATTGTACCATTTACAGGTATGGATGACACTGACCCTATTTAAGACAGGCTTTCACAACTGCTAGAGTTAGAGGAAGACATATTTATTGCAGGATTTCATCAACAGGTACAAAAAGAACGAGAAAAGGCTTACCATGACAAACATATCAGGAGGAAAGAATTTAAGCAGGGAGATTTGGTCTTGTTATATGACAGTAAGTTCATAAAGCATCTAGGGAAGTTCAAGACACATTGGCTTGGGCCATTTGAGGTTTCCTATGTTGCATAAGGAGGAGCTACACAATTGAAGACCCTTAATGGAGAATGGAAATAAGGTTGGTAAATGGGAGCCAGTTGAAATTGTATTATGAAAACCAACTACCTCGAAAATCTGAGTAAAAGAAAGGAAGAAGGGTCTAGGTACCAGGTGCAGTTGAAACTGGGTACTAGACAGAGAAAAGACAGTATGAACATGACAGGGAGGGACAGAGAAGAAAGCACAGGCTGCTTCGCACAGTCTGCATTCAAAGTGATACAGGAGGTTCATTCTTGTAGTGACTCGGGATGAGTCACATGTGAGTGTTGGGGGCCTGTTGGCCCTTGGTTATGGAAGAAAGGTGAAGTATGAGTTGCGCGGAAGGCACATAAACCAAGGAAGGATCGAAGTTGGAAAAGAAGGAGAAAATAAAGGAAAATCTAGTCGTTGGAAGAGAAGATCAAGGAAGACAAATTATCAAAGAAGAGGGGTTGTGGAAAACTCAAAAAGAAGAAAAATACATCAACGAGTGCTTTGGAGAACATCGTGGAAAAGAAGGAAAGATAGGCTGGCGAATCCCTTAAATAACAGGTCAAGTGGACCTAGGGTTTTTGCCCCTAGGGTTTTGGATATAGAGTTTTGACACCTAGACTTTGCCATGTAATGAATAAATAAAGGTCTAGAAGACCTGGGAGGGTTCATTCTAATTTGGTTTTTCTATATTATGGTTTTTGTTGTTCATTGTTGATTATTTTTGTTGAGAAAATTATTGAGACTGTATTGTAAAATCATCAACTAGGTGCGAATATCAACCTTGCAGCTGGGTGCACATGGGGGGGAAAGAGAGAGAGAGAGATCTTCAAGATAAGTGCGCAGATAGAATTGTATATTTTCATCTAATATATCAAGAAACACAATTATGTGGACATATCCCTAGAGAGAGGGTCAACCATGTATATCTTGTTATTCTTTGTGGTTGATGTTGTGTTATTTGTTATCCATTATCTTGTTATTGCATTATTGTGTTAGATCTGAGATATAACTGGCGAAGTAAGCTAAGAGTGGTAAATAATATCTCAATTGTTGTGTTTTTTCCCTGGATCCACTTTGCATTTACTTTGGTTGTAGACACCTGTGTCCTGCAACCCCCTATTGCTACTTCGAGAGAGACTGCATCCGCTTCGCAGGTGTTGTCTAAAGGGCCAGTAGTTATGGATTTTTGGTGTGTCATTAGAGATGAACCCTGGGTCTTCCCCTGTGCCAACATGATCTCATGTATATTTTTTTCATTGAAAGAAATCCATGAAGATGATATAAAGTATTGGAAGAGAAAAACTCCTCGGCTAATGTGTGAAATGAAAAAGTATATACCTCCAATGTTTTTCAATGCACAATAACACTACCTCATACACCAATTTGAGGATATTGAAATGTGTGTACCTGTACTCACAAGGTCAATGTGGATGGTGGAGAGGCACTTGAAATCATTGAAGGATTTGGTTAGAAAAAGAGCATGTCCTGGGGGTTATATGGTGGAGGGATATATGGTATATCAATCCATGGTGTTAATTAGTTAGTATCTTCATAAATTAGTATCACCGACTATGCATGCAGTAGATCTCATTTGGGATGTGAACTCCATCAAAAAATCTGAAGATCAGGAGCACCTGTCGGGGAAAGGTAGAATGAAACAAATGAGAAGTAATATATTAATAATTGTGGAGATTTATATTAATACATATAAATTTTCATTTTTGGTGTATATGATCATACTCATTAATATATTAATATTTTTTATTTCATCAATTATTAATATGTACCATGGTTATAACCAATATTTAATATTGGTGAATTATGATTTTTTGATTCAGTTTCTCAAGATTGGGATGACTACATTTATACATTGCAAACAATATTGAATAGATGAATGTATGGATTGAAAGATGTAAACAACATCATGGCAGTAGGTTATCATGGAAATGACTTCCTGAATTGGTTAGAGAAGCTCGTCGTAACAGACATGCCAATGTTACGCAAAGAGAAATTGATTTAGTATATGGTTTGAAATATGTAAAAGAAAGAAAATTCACCCATTTTATTAAGTTATTTTATATTATATTAATGTGACTACATGTTTACTATATTTTTCATATAACTTCCAAGTTATATAAATATGTTAATTTATTAATTGACAATGCATCTTTTACATATCTGGCATATTGCAGTTGAAACACCACAAGGCTATGTGCTGCAATGGTCATAAATTTTGCATCAAACAATTGGATGAAACCAAGAAAACTTTTGATAGTGGGATAACTGCAATATTCCAGGTCACTAATGTTTCCTCTAGGAATGATAGAAATCCCCATGAATCTGAAAATAGATACTATGGGTATTTGAATGATATACTTGAGTGAGAATTTAATTCCTTCAAATTAGTTCGGTTTGACGTCAAATGGTTTAGGTTATGAATGCATGAACGCAATGAGTAAAGAACTGTTATTCAACATGCCAACGGATTTTTGATGATTAACACAAAGGTGTTTGAAAGAGGACATGATCACTATGTTTTTCCAAGCCAATGTGAACAGGTCTTTTACTCAAATGTTTCAGGTGAGAGGGATTGGTCATTTGTTGTTAGATATGATCCCAGAGGAAGGCCAATTAAGTATACTCATGCACATGAAGAAGATTATTCACCATATCAGACAGAGTCAGAAGATCATGCAGGGTCGATAAACGAAGAATATGAAGAAGATCATGATTCAGTCGTAGGAGACAATGCAATTCTTGATGATGATATCAATGAAAATATGCTCGAAAATGAAATTGATGAAGATGATCATATTGTCAATCATTTCAACATCATTTTTGAACCAGATGATGATACATAAGTCGAGTTCAATGAATAAGAAGATACAAAATAAGGATGATACAGATGTTAAGTTGGATCAGGTACGTGACTATATATTTTAATTTGTATGAATTATTATCTTAAAATAATTTACTTATGTAATGGGTTAATTACATGTTTTTAAGTTTTATGTGACGTTTTTATATCCTATGTTACATGTTGTTTAATTATTATGTGAAACTTGAAAATAGTCGCTAATATAATAGAGTATGTGGTAAACTAAAAATATCATTTACAAACACATAATTTCATTTAGCTTCATTAATTTTTGTTTTTGTAGTTTCTATGCATGAATATTACTATGTTACTTTCGATTATTTTCTATTTTATAGATTGGGTATTGGGGAATTGAGAGTGATGTGAGGGGGAGGGGAGGGGACATATGATCTTACACCTTCACGTTGTTGGCCTTGATCAGTAGAGGATAAATTGTTCTTGAAACCAAGAGAATATCATTGATTTTTATACCATCATGATCGTAGATGTCATCATTGTTGTCATAGTATTGCATCAACGAAGTTTCGATGAACATTTTTTTCATTTCTATAGAATCTTCATTGAAAATGTTGGAAAATATGGGAATTTTCCCATGAGTTATGTGGAAAGAAGAAGGCATTAGATGAGATTTCCTATTTAAATAATGATTATGTACTAACATATATCTAAAATATTGTACCAAAAAAGTACTTAGATAAGATAAAAAAAACAAAGACAACAAATAATTGATGATCAAGCGCTTGTGCAATTTGTCAATTTCCTGTTTATCAAAATTATTGCATTCCCTTGAAGTACTATAATATGAAAGAAAATGCGTTTCCAAACTCAAATATGACTCACACACCCACTCTGTATACCCGATCATGGCCTCTTTTCGTTTGAACTTTCTCAGATTAATGTAGCGGTGCATGGAACTCCCAACAGTATACTCATCATCATGGTCGTGCTCTTTATTTTCATCGCCTATGTTGTATAAAACCAACATCATGCCAATTAGTTCCATGCATTTGATGGCAAGAGGAAGGCGCTAGAGGGAATTTCCTATTTAAATAATGATTTCATACTAATAGTCTTTAATTTATGGAGAAAATAAGTACTTATATGAGAGAAAAAAACAAAGACAAAAATAATGGATGAATCTTGTGCAGTTTATATCAACTAGTACTTGTTTATCGACGTTATTATATGTCCTTGCAGTAATATATGAGGGAACATTTGTGTCAAATGAATTTTAAAAGGAACAACGCAAATATATTGTACTAGACATGGGAAACAATGACCTATGAATGGGGCCAACATTGATGTTTTTTCAAATTGTTTCTGTATGCACTGAAATTTGACATGGATAGAATATTCGCATGAATTAAAGATATGGGAGGGTTTATGGACTCAAATTTGACTCACACACCCAATTTTTTCCATCATCAATTGATGCAGGAGCATCATAAGCAACCAACCAAGCGAGCATGAAGACGAAAGACAGTTGGGAAAAGCGTAGCACACGTTTTGCACATTTTGAAATATTTTTGAAAGATTGAGAAGCGGATATTAATGTAGTAGCTAGAAGTGTACTTGCATTTATATATGGCTATTGTAAATAGATCGTGAGCGATTTTCTCTCATCTATCAATGTAAAATGCATTTAATCCCAGTTAATGAAAGTAGGTAGGTTTGAATTAATAGATTAGACAGTTTAGAAGAGTAGGAGGGAGAACGGATATAGACACCCTCACCTTTGTATCATGGTGGTGGTTGTATCATTAGCATAGGATAGAAGAAGAGAGTTGTAGCAGAGAGTTGAAAAGAAGAATCCATGTACAAGAGTTTTGAATTAATATATAAAGCTTTGAATTAGATTTCATGGTGTTATGATGTTTTCTATTTATACATGGTGAATGGTATGCTTATGGTTGTTTTATTCTCTCTATTATGCATTTGTTATGAGGCTATGATGTGTATGTATGATTTCATGTTGAATGTTTGAAGTCTGAGAGAGAAAGAGAATGAGTTTCAATTGTTTCTCTTCCTGAGAGAGAGTTCCTGCAAGGAGTGCAGTAAAACGTCTGCAAGGTGTGCATTGACAAGGAGTCTGAGTTTTATCTTAGAAAGCTCAGGAGAGATACCATTGTTCTCATTCCAGCAAAAGTATAGGTGGAGCATAGAAGCCATGCAAGGTGTGTGTAGGCTAGTTCAAGACTTAGAATTTATCAACTAAGGTTAAATATTGGAGGTCTGTTGTTGCAGAGGGTGCACAGAGTCGAAAGATCAAATACCTAGAAGTATTTGAAAGTCTACTGCAAGGAGTGCGCGCAAGAGTCCTTTCGAGACTTGAGTTGCAAGTGAAAGCTCAGGAGGGTCAGAACCTTTGAAAGTAATCAAAGGGAGACAGATATTTAAAATGTCTCACAGAATTTAAGTTCCAGTGGAAGAACACTAGTTCATTTGGCAGAAGTTGTCAAGGAAGAAATGAGTGGTCAGAATTCCCTGAGGAGAACTCCTGAAGTCGCGAGGACTGTTGGATTCAGAGAAGTTGCAAGGTGGATAGGGGAGGACGAACCCATCACTTTGGTACCAGGAATCAACATGGACCATTGATAGTGATCTATTGTGAGCCTTCAGGTCAATTCGGGGATTCAGAGTTTGTAAGTCCGGAGTGTAAGCCAAATTCCTTAGTTACTCTAACTCTTGAATCGTGGAAAGAATTGTCAAGGGAATAATTATGGGATTTCGCTAACTCAGGATTCGGAATACCAGAAATCCTAATGACAAGGAGCCAGGGGCCTTTGCATTGAAGAACCCCGAAGTTGCAAAACACAGAATATTGTGAAGTGGCGTTTCAGAATTTCGGTGTTTCGGGGTTCGGGAATTCAGGGATTGTGGTGACAAGTGTTTTGGGGTCGAGAGTTTCAAAATTTCGGTACCCGGAAGCCCGAAATAACGTGGGTCGTTGGATCTAAATGGAGGCTATCATCCGTTGATTCCATAGAAGGTGCCATTTAAGAATTCAAGGTTTCGAAGTGATAAGGGGAACGACATTCGAAGGCTGGTTCAAGTCCCGAAAGCCAGGAAGAGTAGCAGGTGGCAGGAATCCACAATAGAGACATGGGATAGGTGAGAAGACAAGTGGCACGTACTCATTTCCAGGTAGTGTCAATACTCATTGACCGTTTCGGGGTTTTTGAGGGTGAAGAGTTGGGAGCATTGCATCAGGATTCACGAAGTCGCGAAGTCTAAAACTATGAATCAACGAAAAGTTTTGTTGGAAGACAGTCTTTTGTTGAACGCATCAGGGTTCAGCATTTCGGTATTTTCGAAGACTAGACGTCGAGATTCTTTTTTCCAAAATTCATGAAACGCGATACAGCTGTGGAGGAGGATGCGACCGAAGATTTTAGAGTTTCGTAATTTTGGGTTTCGGTGGGTTGAAGAGATGGAAACTCGACCACAGGAATCGCGAAATCATGAAATCCGAAGTCCCGATTTTGAAAAGGGCGTGATCATATTGCTGAGGACATGAGATTTGAGTGATGCTTTGTGTTTGATCACATGGGGCATACTCATAAGGACCTGTGGATACACCATCATGTGTGTGAGGGATTCCCTGTGGGGAAAATCAAAGAGTCAATCATACTTAGGAGGGAAGATTTAGAACAACCCTGAGCGGATCTCAGCCCGAGGGTCGGGGGTCTGCGTCAAGTGGTATCAGAGCTTGACTATGTTTGTATATTGCAGGTAGAGGAAGTAGGAGGAAGAAGAGTACTCTGATACGCACCAAGTGGTATCATAGCTTGACTCTATTTGTATATTGCAGGCGGAGGAAGCAGGAGGAAGAAGAGAACTCTGATACGCACCAAGTGGTATCAAAGATACTTTTTGTCTGTATACTGCGGGCAGAAGGAGGTAGAGAAGGAGAAGAAAAAAAATCTGATACACACCAAGTGGTATCAGATCTCAAAACTAGTTCTTTTCTTTCTGTAGCAGAGAAAAGAGGAACATTTTACAACCATGCCACCAAGAAGAAGAGACAGGCCAATTCCAATGCTTGATCCAGCCGTGGAAAGAGAAATGCGTGAGTTACATGCCAGGCTTGATTCCATGAATATAGCACAGAGACACACAGTTGATGCTAGGGATATCAGCGAAGCTGAAAGTGAAAATGAAGCTGGAAACAAAGGAGAAGAAGTTGTAGTTGAGGATGTTTCGGATGAACGCCTATTCAGGGCTATTGCAAGGATAGGTGCGAGAGCAAAGATGGAGATTCCCATGTATGAGGGAAACTTAGATGTTGAATAGCTTCTAGAATGGATTAGATCTTTGGATAAATACTTTGACTATGAGGATGTCGAGGAAGACAAGAAGGTCAAACATGCCATTACTAGACTTAAAGGGCATGCAACACTATGGTGGGATGAACTGCAGGCTGAAAGACGCTGCAAAGGCAAGCAGAAAATCAAGAGATGGGATAGAATGGTTGCAAATATGAAAGTCAAATTCATACCCAGGGATTATCAAATCACTCTGTTTCGAAGGATGTAGAATTTGAGACAGAAGATGATGTCAATGAAAGAATACACTGAAGAGTTCTACTGGATAAACATTAAAGCAGGTCATCGGGAAAGCGATGATGAAAAGGTTGCCAGATACATGAATGGTCTACGATATGACATTCAATATGAGATGATCATGATGACCCTTTGGAGTGTGGAAGATTCTTATCAGATGGCTCTGAAATATGAAGAGAAGCTGAGCCGAAAGCAATGTCAAAGAGGCCGAGGTAGAAGTCAAGCCAGAGGCAAAACAATTTCCCAAGACATAACTCAGAAATCTAAAGAAGAGGGAAAGAAACCTCAAACTCAACATGAGAGAGGAGGAAGCTCACAGAGAGGGCAGTATGATGATAGAAACACTTTTCCTCGAGCTAGAGGAAGAGGAAGAGGTAGAGGTGGTGAAGTAAAATGCTTTGTCTATGGAAAGATTAGACATAAATCTTATGAGTGTCCAGATAAGAAAAAATAAGGTGGTGAAACTCACATTGTCGAAGCATAAGGATAGAATGTGGAGGTAGAATATGCTGAGGGCAGAAGATCCTTGATGATGAGGAAAGTTCTCTTAAAGCCAGAGAAGGAGGCAGAGAACCCAGCCCAAAGAAACAGTATGTTTTAGACTGCTTGCAAAACCAAATACAGGGTACGTATGGTCATAGTGGACAGCGGTAGCACAGATAATATCGTATCTACAAAGATGGTATAAAATATGGAGTTGAAGATTGTTGTACATCCAATCCCATAAAGAGTTTCGTGGCTACAAAAAGGACATCAGGTAAATGTCACTAAACAATGTTTAGTTGAATTTAAAATAGGAGGATATAAGGATGAAATATTATGTTATGTCATTCCCATGGATGTTTTTCATCTATTGTTGGGTAGACCATGGCAATATGACATAAATGTGATTCATGATGGGAGAAAGAACACGTACACCCTAGATAAGAATGGTAGGATGCACATGTTGTTGTTGATTAATGATAAAGAGGTGAAAATAGAAATGAGCAACACTGTACTTCTCATGATTGGGAAGGAACTTCTTAAAAAGGTTAAGAAGAAGGAAGATACACAATTTATTGTGGTCAGGAAGCCCAAAATTGTTTTGACCAGTATGAGAATAGATGATCTACCAGAAGAAATCCAGGAGTTGCCGGAAGAGTTCGTTGATATAGTAGTGGACGAACTACCTTGTTCATTGCCACCAATCAGGAGTATAAGCCATCACATTGATCTTATACCTGGAGCCAGTTTACCAAACAAGGCAACATACAATTTGACGTCACAGGAGAATGAAGAAGTTAAGAGACAAGTCCAGGACTTAATGGACAAAGGATTGATTTGAGAGAGATTGAGTCCATGTGATGTCCCGACAGTGCTCAGCCCAAAGAAAGATGGAGGCTAGAGGATGTGTACAGACTCAAGGGAAATCAATAATATTACCATCAGATATAGATTTCCATTGCCAAGGATGGATGACTTGATGGATTTCTTGAGTGGGGCAATATTTTTTTCAAAGATTGATTTGAAAAGCGGATATCATCGAATTCGTATGAGAGAAGGTCATGAATGGAAGACAACATTCAAGACAAATGAAGGGCTATATGAATGGCTTGTTATGACATTTGGCTTAACAAATGCACCCAGTACTTTCATGAGATTGATGAACAAAGTCCTGAAGGATTTCATTGGGAAATTTGTCATCGTATATCTTGACGATATATTAATTTTCAGTAAGACAGAAGCAGAACACTTAAAGCATTTAGCTGCAGTGATGAAAAGATTGCAGCAAGAGAAATTGTTGATTAATGTGAAGAAATCATCATTTATGAGGACATAACTCATTTATTTGGGTTTTGTTATCTCTGCAAATGAGCTGAAGATGGATCCAAAAAAGGTAAATGTGATTAAGAATTGGCCATCGCCGAAGAGTGTGTTTGAAGTTCGAAGCTTCCATGGTTTGGCTAGTTTCTACAGGAAATTCATCCGAAATTTCAGTGGGATTAGAGCACCAATGATGGATACGATGAAGAAAAGACACAAATATTTTCACTGGACAGAAGAAGCAGAGAAGAGTTTCAATCTGCTAAAGAAGAACATCATGGAGCAACCAATTCTGGTTTTTCCATATTTTAGCAAGACATTCCAGGTTAGGTGTGATGCGAGGGGATTTGCAATTGGAGTGGTCTTGAGCCAAGACAACAGGCCAATCGCATACTTTAGTGAAAAACTGAATGAAGCGAAGATCAAGTACTCAACATATGACAAAGAATTTTATGCAGTCATACCAACACTGAATAAATGGAGACATTATTTGGTTCCTAAAGAGTTTGTTTTATACAGTGATAATCATGCTTTACAATTCATGACTCAATAGGAGAAGTTGAACCAAAAACATACTAAATGGTTTGAATTCATGTAGAATTTTACTTTTGTGATTAAGCATATTTCTAGAACTTCTAACAAAACTATTGATGCTTTGAGCAGGAAATGTTTGCTTATGCAGGAATTCAGAGTGAAGACTTTGGGTTTGGATAACCTCACAGAAATGTATAGAGATGACCCATATTTTAAGGAAGCATATGAGGCGTCTGAGAATCTAATTCTCAGGGAAAGAAACCAATGGACCGAATGTATGATCCAATATGGATTATTATTCAAGGGAAATCAACTATGTATTCCAAAATGCTCCATGAGGGAGAATTTGCTGAAAGAAAAACACAGTGGAGGATTGGTCAGACACTTCGGTCATGATAAGACATTCTAAAAGTTGAATGGCTCATATTTTTGGCCAGGGATGAGGATAGATGTTAATAAATTTGTGGAAAGATGTAGGATTTGTTAGTACACAAAAGGGAAAAGGTAGAATACAGGGTTATACCAGCCATTACCCATACCAGAAAGGTCGTGAGACGCAGTAAGCATGGATTTCATATTGGGACTTCCAAGAACACAGAGAAGCTATGATTCGATTTTTTTGGTAGTCGACAAATTTTCAAAGATGGCACATTTCATACCATGCCAGAAAACTAACGACACAACTCATATTGCGAACCTGTTTTTCAAGGAAGTCATCAGACTTCACAGCTTGCCAAGGAGTATCGTTTCTGATCGGGATACCAAATTCATTGGACATTTATGGAGGACTTTGTGGAAAAATATGGGGACAAGTTTGTCTTTTAGCTCATCATATCATCCTCAAACGGATGGGTAGACATAAGTTGTGAACAGGAGCTTGGGATATTTGTTGAGGATCTTAGTGACTGAACACCAAAGTCAATGGGATCACATTCTACCACAGGCGGAATTTGCTTACAATGATTCACTCAATAGAAGCACAGGGCAGAGTCCATTCCAGATTGTATATGGAATATAGACAAGGGGAGTTTTTGAATTGAAAGATTCAGAACAAAATGAATTCAGAAGTGCTAGTGCATAGGACTTTGCAGAGGAAATGAAGGAGCTTCACAGCCGAGTCAAAGAGCGATTGCAGAGTTCAAGTCAAGAATACAAGCAGAGAGAAGATCAACACATGTGAGAACTTCAATTTGAAGTTGGTGATTTGATTCTTTCACATATGAGGAAGGAAAGGGTCCCAAGGGGAACATTTAACAAACTAAAGATGAAAAAAATTGGACCGTGCAAGGTCATAAAGAAATTTGGGGCAAACGCATATGAGATTGAATTACCCAATGGGATCATAATTTCACTGATATTCAATGTTGCAGATTTTTACCCTTACAGAGTTGAAGAAGCAGTAGCAGAGGAGGAACAGAAAGAAGTTCAATGGAAAAAACAAATTCTTATAGCTGAAAATCCACAAATGGAAAGTATAATTGACAAGAGAGTCAGCAAGAAGACCAGGAGAAAAGAGTATTTTGAATACTTGGTCAAGTGGAAAGGACATACAGTTGAAGATGCCAGTTGGGAAGATGAAGTAGAAATTTAGAAGCATGGATAGACCATGCAAGATCTCATGAACAGGAGTTCATGAAAATTTTCAAGCAAGGGAGTATGATGCAGGAGCATCGTAAGTAGCCAACCAAGCGAGCATGAAGGTGGAAGACAACTGGGAAAAGCGTAGCACACGTTTTGCACATTTTGAAATATTTTTGAAAGATTGAGAAGCGGATATTAATGTAGTAGCTAGAAGTGTACTTTCATTTATATTTGGCTATTGTAAACAGATCGTGAGCGATTTTCTCTCATCTGTCAATGTAAAAGGCATTTAAGCCCAGTTAATGAAAGTAGGTCGGTTTGAATTAATAGATTAGACAGTTTAGAAGAGTAGGAGAGAGAATGGATATAAACACCCTCACCTTTGTATCATGGTGGTGGTTGTATCATTAGCATAGGATAGAAGAAGAGAGATGTAGCAGAGAGTTGAAAAGAAGAATCCATGTACATGAGCTTTGAATTAATATATGAAGCTTTGAATCAGATTTCATGGTGTTATGATGTTTTATGTTTATACATGGTGAATGGTATGCTTATGGTTGTTTTATTCTCTCTGTTATGAATTTGTTATGAGGCTATGTTGTGTATGTATGATTTCATGTTGAATGTTTGAAGTCTGATAGAGAAAGAGAATGAGTTTCAATTGTTTCTCTTCCTGAGAGAGATTTCCTGCAAGGAGTGCAGTGAAACGTCCGCAAGGTGTGCGTTGACAAGGAGTCTGAGTTTTATCTCAGAAAGCTCAGGAGAGATACCATTGTTCTCATTCTAGCAAAAGTGTAGGTGGAGCATAGAAGTTATGCAAGGTGTTTGTAGGCTAGTTGAAGCCTTAGAATTTATCAACTAATGTTAAATATTGGAGGACTTCTATTGCAGAGGGTGCACAAAGTCGAAAGATTAAATACCTAGAAGTATTTGAAAGTCTGCCGCAAGGAGTGCGCGCAGGAGTCCTTTTGAGACTTGAGTTGCAAGTGAAATATTAGGAGGTTCATCACCTTTGAAAGTACTCAAAGGGAGAAGGAGATTGAAAACGTCTCGCAGAAGTTAAGTTCCAGTGGAAGAACACTAGTTCATTTCGCAGAAGTTGTCAAGGAGGAAACGAGCGATCAGAATTCCCGGAGGAGAACTCCTGAAGTTGCAAGGACCGTAGGATTCAGAGAAGTTGCAAGGTGGATAGGGGAGGATGAATCCATCACTTTGGTACCAAGAATCAACATGGACCATTGATCGTGATCTTTTGTGAGTCGTCAGGTCATTTCGGGGATTCAGATTTTGTAAGTCCGGAGTGTAAGCCAAAGTACTTAGTTACTTTAACTCCCAAATCGCGGAAAGAATTGTCAAGGGAAGAATTACGAGATTTCGGTAATTCAATATTTAGAATACTGGAAATCCTGATGACAAGGAGCTAGGGGCCTTTGCATTGAAGAACCCCAGAGTTGTGAAACGTGGAATATTGTGAAGTGGCGTTTCAGCATTTCGGTGTTTCGGGGTTTGGGAATTCGGGGATTGTGGTGACAAGTTTTTTGGGGTCGAGAGTTTCGAACTTTCGATACCCGGAAGCCTGAAATAACATGGGTCATTGGATCTAAAGGGAGGCTATCAGCCGTTGATTCCGTAGAAGGTGCCATTTTAGAATTTGGGGTTTCGAAGTGATAAGGGGAATGACAATCGAAGGCTGGTTCAAGTCCCGAAAGTTGGGAAGAGTGGCAGGTGGCAGGAATCCATGACGGAGACATAGGATAGCTGAGAAGACAAGTGGCATGTACTCGTTTCCAGGTAGTGTCAATACTCGTTAACCATTTTTGGGTTTTGGAGGGTGAAGAGCTGGGAGCCTTGCATCAGGATTCGCGAAGTCCGAAACTCCGAATCGACGAAAAGTTCTGTTGGAAGCCAGTCTTTTGCTGAACGCATCGGGGTTTGACATTTTGGTATTTTCGAAGATTAGACGTCAGGGTTCTTTGTTCCAGAATTTTCAAAGTCACGAAACGTGATACAACTATGGAGGAGGACGCAACCAAAGATTTCGATGTTTCGGCATTTCGGGTTTTGGTGGGTTGAAGAGATGGAAACTCGACCACAAGAATCACGAAATTGTGAAATCCGAAGTCTCGATTTGGAAAAGGGCGCGATCATACTGCTGAGGACAGGAGATTTGAGTGATTCTTTGTGTTTGATCACACGGGGCATACTCATAAGGACATGTGGATACACCGTCGTGTGTGTGAGGGATTCCCTGTGGGGAAAATCAAAGAGTCAATAAGACTTAGGAGGGTATATTTAGAACGATCCTGAGTGGATATCGGCCCAAGGGTCGGGGGTCTGCGTCATCAATTCATCATGTAAACCATAAACCCTATTTTTCTTTCAAAGTACACAAATTGGTTGACACAAGTTTTAATTTTGCATCAACCTTTCTTCATTTTTCTTTTAGGTTCTACATTTTATATACAATGTATGTGTGTCGTAGTTGTGAAGAAAAATCCCTATTTTCCTTCATTGTTTAATCAACACCATAACAATATGCATGTCGATATGTTGTTGTATCAATGTCACTAATTATTTCACGCGTCGATGGCATCATTATTGTTTTTTAAGTGTTTACTTATATAGGTCAATTACGTTTTTTAAGTTTTGTGTCATTTTTGTATGTAGTGTGTTACATGTTCTTTATTACGTCAAATTAGGTATGGTGGAATTGGGAGTGATATGACAGGGGGGAATAATTAGAGCTTACACCCTCACGTGGTTTCCCTTGGTCAGTAGATAATTAATTATTCTCAAAACCAAGAGAAGCTCATTTGGGTTTATTATATGCCAATTTGAGAAATTTTATGTGAAGGTGAGGTGATGAGAATATTCAAAAAAATGGATATATGGTTCCTGAAAGCATAACCTACACACACAGACAAAAATACCAAACCATGAAAGAAGTCATGAAAATTGGCCTTATCGTTAGATTTTACCTTCCAATTTGTGTTTGTATGGACTGAAATTTGGCATGCTAGGAAAATGCACCTACATCGACGGCATGGGAGGGTTTTCGGACTCAAACATGAGTAAAAAAAACAATTAAACAATCAAATATTATTTTTTTATCCTATCAAAATCCAAAAATAAGGCGTTCCTTCTCATGTACTTGACCTCACTTATAACTGACATGTGAATGGGGCCAACGTTGAAATTTTTTCAATTTGTGGTTGTATGGAATGAAATTTGACATGTTTATAACAGAAACATACAATGGTGGTGTGGGAGGTTTTGCAGACTCAAACATGACTCACACAAACAATTCGACAATCAAACTACAAGCCTATAGAATAATTAATGTGAATGGGGCCAATGTTGAAATTTTTTCAATTTGTGCTTTTATGGACTGAAATTTGACATGCTAGGAAAACACACATGAATTGATTCTATGGGAGGGTCTTCAGACTCAAACATGAGTCAAAACAACAATTTTACAAAAAAATATTCTTTGGTTATTCTATCAAAATCCAACAATAATGTGTTCTTGCTCATGTACTTGACCCCGCTTATAATTGACATGTTGATGGGGCCAACGTTGAAAGTTTTTCAATTTATGCTTGTATGGACTAGAATTTGACATGGTTAGACTAGAAACATATAATTACAATATGGTATGGTTTTTAGAATCAAACATGACTCATAAAATCAATTCCACAATCAAACAACAGGCCTATAGAATAATTAATGTGAATGGGGCCAATGTTGAAATTTTTCTAATTTGTGCTTGTTATATAGACTGAAATTTGACATGGTTAGACTAGATGCATGCATTGATGGTATGGGAGGGTTTTTGGAATACAAAATGACTCACAAAATAAATTCCACAATCAAACAACGAGCCTATATAATAATTAATGTGAATGGGGCCAATGTTGATTTTTTTTTAATTTGTTCTTATATGGACTGAAATTTGACATGCTAGGACAACACACATGCATTGACAATATGGGAGGGTTTATAGACTCAAACATGATTCAAAAAAAAAAATCTAAAATGAAATATGCTTTGGTTATTCTATCAAAATCCAATAATAAGGTGTGTCTGCTCATGTACTTGATCACCCCGCTTATAACTGACATGTTGATGGGCCCAACGTTGAAATTTTTTCAATTTTTTCTTAAATGGACTAAAATTTGACATGGTTAGATTAGTCACATACAATTATGGTATGGGATGTTTTCTATACTCACGCATGACTCACACGATCAATTCCACAAATCAAACAACAAGCCTATAGAATAATTAATGTTAATGGGGCCAATATTGAAATTTTTCCAATTTGTGTGTGTATGAAATGGAATTTGACATGGTTAGACAAGATGTATGAATTGATGGCATGGGAGGTTTTTTGGACTCAAACATGACTCAAAAAAACAATTCTACAATAAAAAAAAAAACCTATAGAATGATTAATGTGAATGGGGCCAATGTTGAAATGTTTTCAATTTGTGCTTTTACGGACTGAAATTTGACATGCTAGGACAACCCACATGCATTGATGGTATGGGAGGGTTTCAAGAATCAATATTGAGTCAAAAAATCAATTGTACAATCAAATAATCTTTACTTATTCTATCAAAATACAACAATAAGGTGTTCCTGCTCATGTACTTGACCCCACTTATAATTGGCATGTGGATGGGGCCAACGTTGAAAGTTTTTAAATTTATGCTTGCATGGACAGAAATTTGACATGTTTAGACTAGACACATACAATGATGGTATGGGAGGATTTACGGACTCAAACATGACTCACACAATCAATTCCACAATAAAAAACATGTCTATAGAATAATTAATGTGAATGGGCCAATGTTGAAATTTTTCCAATTTGTGCTTGTATGGACTGAAATTTGACATGGTTAGACTATATGCATTCATGGAAGGCATGGGATTGTTTTTGGACTCAAACATGACTCACAAAATCAATTCCAAAATCAAACAACAATCCTATAGAAGAATTAATGTGAATGGGGCCAATGTTGAAAGTTTTTCAATTTGTGTTTTTATGGACTAAAATTTGACATGCTAGGAAAACACACATGCATTGAAAGTATGGGAGGGTTTCCGGACTCAAAAATGAGTTAAAAAAAATTCTAAAATAAAATATTCTTTGGTTATTATATCAAAATCCAACAATAAGGCATGTTTTCTCATGTACTTGATCACCCCGCTTAGAACCAACATGTTGATGGGGTCAATGTTGAAAAATTTTCAATTTTTTCCTGTATGGACTAAAATTTGACATTGTTAGACTATTCAAATATAATAATGGTATGGTAGGGTTTATAGAATCAAAAATTAATCACACAATCAATTCCATAAATCAAACAACAAGCCTATAGAATAATTAATGTGAATGGGGCCAATGTTGAAATTTTTCCAATTTGTGTGCGTATGGACTGAAATTTGACATGGTTAGACTAGATTCATGCATTGATGGTATGGGAGGGTTTTTGGACTCAAGCATGACTCACAAAAAAAATTCGAAAATCAAACAACAAGCTTATAGAATAATTAATGTGAATGGGGACAATGTTGAATTTTTTTCAATTTGTGGTTTTATGGACTGAAATTTGACATGCTAGGAGAACACACATTCATTGATAGTATGGGAGGGTTTCCATAATCAATCACGATTAAAAATATATATATATACAATAAAATAATCTTTCCTTATTCTATCAAAAAACAACAATAAGGTGTTCCTGCTCATGTACTTGACCCCTCTTATAACTGACATGTGGATGGGGCCAACGCTGAAAGTTTTTCAATTTGTGCTTGTATGGAATGAAATTTGACATGGTTATAATAGACACATACAATGATGGTATGAGAGTATTTACTTACTAAAACATGACTCACAAAATCAATTCCATAATCAAACAACAAGTCTATAGCATAATTAATGTGAATGGGGCCAATGCTGAAATTTTTCCAATTTGTGCTTGTATGGACTGAAATTTGACATGGTTAGACTAGATGCATGCATTGATTGTATGGGATGGTTTTTTTATTTAAACATGTCTCACAAAATCAATTACAAAATCAAACAACAAGCCTATAGAATAATTAATGTGAATGGGGCCAATGTTGAATTTGTTTCAATTTGTTCTTTTATGGACTGAAATTTGACATGCTAGGAAAACACACATGCATTGACAGCATGGGAGGGTTTCCAGACTCAAACATGATTCAAAAAAACAATTATGAAATAAAATATTCTTTATTTATTCTATCTAAAGCCAACAATAAGGCACACCTACTCATGTACTTGACCTCGCTTATAACTGACATGTGGATGGGGCCAGCGTTGAAATTTTTGCAATTTGTGCTTGTATGGACTGAAATTTGACATGGTTAGACTAGACACATACAATGATAGTATGGGATGGTTTCTAGATGAAAACATGACATGGGCATAACCTTGTCACTGTCACCCCAACATGGTACCTCTTTCTCTTTAGGAGGAGAAAAGACTAGTCACTCTAGGGGACAAGAGTTTGTGGATAAAAAGTAACTTAAGAACAATATCTAGATGAAGACCTCAAGGGAGATATAAATTTAGGTACCTAGGGTTTCACTAATATTAGATCAATTTATGAAGCTTAGGAAAATAAAAAATCAAGAAAATTAGCACTTTAAGTTTCTTACTTCAAGCATTAAATAAGTCATGCAATTTTGTAATCTTGTATGAGAAAGATAAACCATCACTATAAACATTTGTAATGAAAAGGAAACAATTCACTTACTTGCACCAAGAATAATCATGAGATACCATGTTCCTTTGTCGAGGGTGAGCTTCAAACCACCACATGGCCCCTCTAAAGGGGATATTTATCCTTCAAGTGGAATATGGTTTCTATTATAATGCCTTAGATAATAGGGATGGATCTAAAGGCCTTGATAATGGCCGGGGAGGCCCATAGGATCTAGATGAATATTCTAGGGACGAACAACCATGAACAAGGCTACAAAACACAAAAAAATCCCTTTATAGGAGGTCAATATCCTTAGAGAGGGATATGGGTGCCATTAGAAAATGTTTTGCATGATAGGTGGGTCTCATACCATGGTTCAGAGGAGAAATCTAGGGAATTATTCCCTAAATTAATATTATTGATCTAATGTTCCACAATCAAGGCCTTAAACCACATCATAGACCCTTTAAAGTGGACCTTTGGAATACAAGTTGGATATGGGTGTGATTAGGAGTTTTTTTATAGTAAGGATGGGTCTCAAAGACTTGACCATAATCAAGGGAGGAAAATAAGAGACTTACACCATATATGAATATCTAAGGCTCATTAGCCATGAACATGAACTCAAACCAAAACAAAGAAACTTTAGAGGTAACTTTTTTCCTCTAAGAAGAATGTGGGTACTATTATAGGTTCTTTGAGGAAATGTGCATTATATTTTAACATATGTGTAATGCCTCGTCTCTACCCCATGAAATGTCATTGGTTAATGCAATCTGGACATGATTGCTAGTGATGAACAGTCACATGGAAACCATGGCCACACAGTGGAGATACTTGCAATAGATACCACTGACAAACCTTTTGTAGGGAGAAATTTGGACGATTTTCAAGTGTTTTCAGGGTATATATTTGGGTTCTATTTAGTAGAAACCATTTTTACTTTTCATTACAAAATAATGGTCTTACATATAAATTAATTCGTTTGCATATGAAAAAAAAAAGTATGTATAGGAACACAATATTCCTTTCTCCTTGAGAATATTGGACATGATCATTTGAAACAAAACATGGGTTTTGTAATACCCTTGTTTCCCCCAGCTTGTAATTAATCATTAATTATGATCACCATGTTATGGCATGGGAACAATGTAAATGTATTATTTATATTTTCAATGACTTACTGTGGGGGTAAATCCTTGAAGTAGTGGTCGTGATATCACTAGAGGAAAGAGTGAGTAAATTGTGGAGAGGGTTCAATAGTTCAAATGAACCAAATTCCCTTTACTAAGATAATAAGCCTCATCCAGATCCCAAGGAGAGAAATTAGTTAATGAAGGAAGTATTGGTGGTTGGATAATCAACCACCCCCATGAATGGAAGCATTGTTTAGTTGAGGAGACAGGAGGATGTCAGCTTGAAGTAACACAGAGTCCTGTAGACCCAGGCTGACCTGAGTTTCCTTCTGAAAGAAGGAACAATATAGGTCAAGAACCATCCCGGGAAAGGCAAGAAAGGGGGGGGGGCACATGTGTAGACATGGGATAGAGAGGCGCGCACTTAAGGCTCTACAGAGAAAAAGAGAGACACCAAAAAAGAGCACATGCACAGAGGGGAACACATGAGCTAGATATGCAGAAGGAAAGATAAATGCCATGAGTTTGATGTTGAGGAAGCATATGATAAACCTCGCAGGTTTCTATGAAAAAGAGAGGATATATGAGAAACGATATAAATTTCCCTGGTGATATCATGGCTTGGCACAGAGGTGGTCAGAGCACTAATATTGAATGCCTCTAAACCTATGGTTGGGTGGAAAGGTGAACAACCATAGTCAGTTGGTTGGCTATAACTTTTAATAGATAAGTACTTCTTTTACCCTACACACTTGAATTGAAATTCATGATCGAATGTTTGTGTATGTGACTAAGATTTTTAGTGTTTGGTTCATAATGAAAATTCTTAATGTTATTCTATAAAATGTTTCCTTCAAATGGTTATAAAATGATCAGTGTGGCCTCTGGGATGGTTGGGAAATCCTCAAGATATTATTCCTAGGGATTAACTTCATAGTACTAGAGTCGATGAAGATTCCACATGACTTCTATTGTCTTATTGATCCTTCGAAGGTGCCTTTCCCTGTGTTATAACCTAAGTTCTATGAGTGGAGGGCACTTCCTTCAAACTAATAGCCTAAGATAAAACAGGCTCGTTCCCATGGCCTTAACCAAATCTCGGCTAAGAGTCGATCTTATAGCCTGAGACTCATTAGAGGGTCCATATGACCAAGGTCTAATAATGTTGCACTAGATGAAAGGAGATAATACATTCTAGCTTCGAAACTTCGGGATTTCGAAGCTCTGGGTGTTACGACCTTAACAAAATTGTGGACAAGATGCATGATTGTAGCCTTTCAGGCTTGAAAATTATAGATATAATCAAGGATTAGGAACCCTAGGTTAAGTTCTGAGGGAGCTGAGTGTTTGGGACTCCAAGAGTCTTGAGCCATGGGGAATTAAGTATTGCAAAGAAAAAATTGTGTCGAAGACAACCTGTCGAGTCGGTGGCTTGATGTTGGAATGATATTTGGAGGTCAATTACCTGTTACCGTGGGACTTGTCCCCACGTTAAACCCTGATCCACTTATCAGTCACGAAGTGACGTGGGTCATATATCTAAGGACACTAGGGAATTTCCATGACCATTAGATATATGTCGAGGTCAGTCCGACATTGACCTCTTTGGGAGAACAAAGGTGTTGCACCTCCAAAAATCCTGAATGTTAAATTTACGAGGTAACGTGGACCATCGATCTTCGGATCCTTCAGGATCCTCCTCAGCTATTGATCTAGGGACTCCATTGAGAACCCCTCTTAACCATCCATCAAGCAATATGTGTGTCCATGGATCGTGTATATTCTGGACATTTTGACTTGATGGTGAATGTGCACTTCGTCGGAGCACCAAAAGGTCGTATTCCATCCCATCTGTCCATCGTTAAGGACACGTGTCACTATATCCTTTAGTCTGAAAACTTGGAACTCTGGGGGATTTGAGGTGTGGTGTGTCGATAAGATCCAAATCCTGAAGTGATGAGAGTCATCGATCCAAGGAGGCTTAGGGAATTTTCCTGACCATTAGATCTAGGCTGTGGTCAGTTCGACGTTGACCAAATCTCGAAGAAAATAGGAGTTTACATTGCAAAATATCAAACGTCGAAGTTACAAATTAACGTGAGTCGTATGTTCATGGATCTACATGAATGCAACTTGATCATGAGATCTGAGGGATGTTGGAAGGCTATCATTCTATTGTTATGTGGTAGGCTAACATAACGAAGGTTACATGGAACCATGATCGATGAGCTATGTGTCACCTTGATTTCTGCATTCAATAGACCTTGTATTCCTATTAGAACATGACACATGTCACCCCCTTATGAGGACCCGTGTCACCCTTGTCCCTTCCTATGTGTCATCCCTGACACTTACCTATTTGTTCCAAGTGGTCAAAGCCACATGGAGAGGTTTCGGGACTTTGGGGTGTAGTATCATAGAGGCACATTCAACCTAGAACGTCGAACACCGAAAATAGACGTTCAACATAGAATGTCGAACACCAAAATTCAATGTAGAGCATCGAACACTGAATGTCGACATTAAGAATTACAAATTATTTGAAGATATTCCCAAAGGTCTTCCACCCACTCAAAATCATGATCATGATATTCACCTAATTCCTAGGAGTGTTCCTCCTAACATCAGGCCATACAGATACCCTTATGCCTAGAAGAGTGAAATTGAGCACATGGTTGAAGAAATGTTAGAGGCTAGCATTATTAGACCTAGCCAAAGTTATTATGCTGCACCAGTGGTAATGGTATTCAAGAAATATGGCTCATGGTGTATGTGTCCATATTATAGAGATCTCAACAAGATCACTATTAAAGATAAGTTTTTGATTCCCGTCATTGATGAATTGTTAGATGAACTACATGGAGCAATCTATTTCACAAAGTTGGATCTTCGTTCAGGGTATCATCAGATTAGAATTAAGGAAGAAGATATCCCAAAAATAACATTCCGAACTCATGAAGGCCATTATGAATTTTTGGTCATGCCTTTTGTCCTTACAAATGAACCTTCCACATTCGAAGGGTTGATGAATTCCATTTTCAAGCCCTTCCTTCAAAAATTTGTGTTAGTATTTTTTCATGATACACTAATAGATATAAAGTCTTGGGAGGATCATGTGAAACATGTTGACAAGGTGATACAACTACTAAAGGAACAACAACTATATGCCAAACCATCCAAATGTTTCTTTGGAGTGAAGGAGGTAGAGTATTTGGGTATTATTGTATCTCATGAAGGTGTCAAGGTACACCATAACAATATTAATTCCATGATGGACTGGACGATTCCCAAAACATTGAATAATCTTAGAGGAGTTTTGGGTTTGATAGGTTACTACCACAACTTTGTTTGCCACTATGGAAGAATAGAAGCACCTTTAACGACACTAACTAAGAAGGATTCATTTTCATGGACTCTAGAGGCAACTAAATATTTTGAACAAATTAAAGAGGTGATGTGAAAATATCCTGTCTTGACCACTCTAGACTTCACAAAAACCTTTATTGTAGAATGTTATGCCTCGGGAAATGCAATTGGTGTTGTCCTAATGCAAGAAGGAAGGCGCCTGGCTTTTGAAAGTCAACCACTCAAGGGAAAGGACTTACACAAAACCATTTATGAGAAGGAAATGATGGAAATACTACATGCATTGAAGAAATGGCATCCTTACCTAATAGGTAGGCACTTCAAGGTCAAAACAGATCATGATAGTCTTAATTACTTCTTGGAACAAATACTATCTTCAGAAGAACAACAAAAATGGGTAACCAAGATATTAGGTTATGATTTTGAAATCGTCTATAAAAAAGGGAAGCAAAACGTTGTGGTAGATTCACTCTCAAGAAAGGATGAATATGTTGAGGCCTTTCTCTGTTCTATATCGATCATCCAAATCGATTGGATAATAGAAGCAAGGGATGGATGGAATAATGTCAAAAAAGTGTGGACTCTCATTCAAAGGTTGCAGTAGGATTCTAGTGCATCAGATACATTTACATGGAAAAATCATTCACTATGGTACAAAGATCGCTTATATTTATGTAAGAACTCCCAACTCAAACAAAAGGTACTATTGTAATTGCACACCTCTCCAGTAGGAGGGCACTCCAGATTTTTGAAAACCTACCATAGGGTCAAGAAGGATTTTTTTGGGGATGGTCTTAAAACTGATGTTCAAAGGTTTGTGGCAGAATGTCTGGTTTGCCAACAAAATATGGTGGAAACAATTAGGACCCCAGGCCTTTTACAACCATTATCCATCCCAAGTCATTGTTGGGAGGAGGTTTCCATGGATTTCATCACAGGGTTATCGAAGTTTGAAGGAAAGAGTATCATCATGGTGATTGTTGATAGATTGACCAAGTACGCACACTTTTGTGCACTCTCTCATCCCTTCAAATCCAATACAATTTCCACCGCATTCATGGAGACAGTTCAAAAGCTACATGGAAACCCAAATATTATTGTAAGTGACAGAGATCCCATCTTTGCTGGACATTTTTGGACAATTTTATTTATTTATTTGGGTACTCAATTGGCTCATAGCTCATCTGATGGAAAAACCGAGATAGTGAACAAATGTCTCGAAGGCTACCTTCATTTCTTTGTCTCTTATTGTTATTGGATAAATCCATAAGTGTGGACACAAACCGATATCCCTAGATCCACCTAGATCTAGAACAAAGCAAGACATAATGATACTCTTTCCCTAGATTTTAACTATTGAATGTACTAGGGGGCACGATTAAAGAACATACCTTATGATCACTTCCTTTGGTCTTTTTTGCTCCTGCTTCTCTCCAGTGCTCTCATACATTCAAGATCAAAACAATACAAATCAACTGAAGTGAAGAAAGAATAATCTATTCAACAGTTAATATATGTATATGATCAAGGAGTTATACAATAAAGTGGAATTAACTTTATGGGAAAGGGACACATTACTGTATCATATTGATGGAAACTAAAGATTACAACCTGAGCCTTGATGTTGCAAACTTCCTTTCGATGGACCTTAGCTCTGACACACACACTTTCTCACTTGCATGAAGAAGATCAACCACCTTTGATAAACTTGTTGGAGTTCCCTAGCTGCTGTAACTTCAGTCCTTCACATAATCTTTCACTAATTCTCCAATGTTTATCTTTCTTATTTGCTTCTAACCTTTTCCATGAGAATCCACTCAATATATAGGAGAGAATGAATTGGTTACTTGGATAAGAATGATCCCAAAATATCAGGAAATCCAGTACTTAGATAACCATTCGAATGCCATCTCATCCTTCTAGAAGATTCCCTTATAGAAGCTTCGAGAATTCATCTTTTTCCCTTCTTTAGAAAGAGTTCTCACCCTAGCAGTTAAACACAGTGCGAACTTATCGCACCCTGGCTTAAGGCAGCCTGCGAGAATCATGCATTCTCGCAGGTAAATGTATTGGTATCTTGCGAACCTTCCTCAAAAATGATATTTCTGGAAAGAGAAGAAAGTAACTTTTCTCAGGAGAAAGTTCTAATGAAGATCCTGAGTACACCATCATCAATACATCATCATGACGACCAAAATTATGGGTAACACTTATAAACAAGCACAATGGTTCAAATGGTTACCCTTGGCAGAATTGTGGTATAACACTTCCTTTCATACTACAAAAAAAATGACACCATTTATGGAACTCTATGGATACCACCCTCCTTCCATCACTTCTTCTCTAAAAGAAAAATATAAGGTTCAAGAAGTGGAATATCAAATCGAGCATCAACAAGTTCTCCAAATATTAAAGGACAACCTGACCATGGCACATAATCGCATGAAACAAGAAGTAGATCAACATCGTAGTGAAAGATGTTTTGAACTAGGGGATTGGGTGTTTTTAAGATTAAAACCATACAAACAGATGTCCCTCAAGCAAGCCAAGAAGGAAAATAAATTATCACCAAAGTACTATGGCCCTTTAAGGTGTTGCAAAAGATTGGTACTATGGCATACAAATTGGAATTGCCTGCATCTTCACGAGTACACCCAGTTTTCCATGTTTCATGGTTAAAGAAGGTTATAGGTGACAAGATCCTAGTTCAAACTATATTTCCAGAACTTGACAAGGAAGGAAAAATCATATTGGATCCTAAATCCATCACTGACACAAGAATTCTCTAGCTGAGGAATAGAACCATTTTAGAGTATCTCATTAAATGGAGGAAACTACCAGCTGAAGATTCCACTTGGGAATATGAGTATTTTATACAGAATCATCCATAGTTACTCAATCGTTGAGGACAACACTTGTCTCAAGGGGAGGGGCATGTTAATCCCTAAATAGTTGCTCATTAACACTCAATTGGGGGATATTACATTAGTAATGTTATTTTATTTATGTCGGCTTTAGTCCATTAGTTGTAATTATACCTCCTAGTATCCTATATATACCAAAGAGACATTTTAATTTGGAATCATCTAGTATTTGGAAATTTATGTGGGCATAAGGAGGTTTCCCCCTCAAAGAGGCTTATTATCTGAATTTCTCTCTTTTTCAAGGCGTTGAGTACTTATTCTGAGGTTTTTCTATGCTATATTGATATTTGGTTCCTAACAGAGCTACGGGTGAGTAGAAGAGGATGAATACCTCAGAGAGATGAGTTGAGATGATTAGAGTGAGAAATATTTTGGTGCCCCACCCCATGAAAGGGTATTTAGGGGTTGGGTGTGTGACAAATTAGTATCAAAGAATGGAAACAACACTTTTTCTACTTGGGATCATGCATGAGTCACATATAAATATTATTAGAGGACCTTAATGGGTAACACCCTATTTTACCCATTTGTAAGAGGATTAGTAAACCTATACTAAAGAGAGGAATGAAACTTTCTACTGCTGATAGAGGTTTTGGAAATCTACACCGTATGTTGCTAATGTTTACAAATAAGGAAGTTTAATTCATTGTGAAATTGTATGTGTTGTTGTACAAACATAAAATTGGGTTACCTAGGCTAAGATGAGCTTGTTTAGATTATTAATTCCAAACGAAAATCATCTGCATAAGTTCCTCGAGTAGAAGGATGTAGATTTAAAATCCAGTTGGGATTTTACCCAACGACATTGAATCATGCTAGTTTGTGGTAGATAAAGCCTACCATTTCTTCTCGAAAATGATGGCCAATCCCACAGGAATGGGATTTGTTGATGAGAACTAATATAAAGACTTGGATGTGAATGGATTGAAAGGATATGTAGCTGTAATAATTATTGTTTTAATAAAGGATTAAACCCAGTATATGTGTATGACCCCTCACGATCAAAGGATTAATGGAAATAGTAAGGTCACTTTACAGACCGAAAATTTTTGTTGGATTAATCCGCTAAGCAAGTAAAGAGGAACCCTATAGATTGAGATAAACCTTCATGAAGGTATAAGTGAATCAACAAGAGAAATTTCAAAATATCATGGTTATGCTAATGGAGTGTATATCCATGTCAACTCAAGGGCATGTCCATGCATAAGAATGCATATGGAAAATTATTGAACATGCAAACTAATCATGTTATAACCTGTGATGGGTTGTAAGGTACATTCTACTAATGGAACTTTTATATGAGGATGAACTTATGACAACAAGAATTAACCACAAGAATGAAAGCTATAGTGTTGTGTCTTATTCCCTTAATATGATAAGAGTGTAAGGATTCATGAGAGACCGGTGTAAGGTATGATTAAAGAAGCGTCAAACACCTTTGGACACTCAATGGATCATATTGAAATCCATAGGTGGATGGTAAACATATGGATATAGCTTGGTATACTCAGAAACCTATAAGAGGGAGTTTTGGAAGAGATTCCCTTGTAATATCGGTTGAGCAAGAGTGAATTGAGTCATGAAGAAGAGACTAAAATTGGTTATCTTATTGGCTTGAGTGGGACAATAACTACCCATTTGAATTTTGAATTATGGAATGATTTTTATAGTAGAAATTAAAAAGGTGACCCTTGTATGTTATTTCCATGTAGAAGTGGAAACATCAGTATGAATTATGACTATGAGACTAGTCATATGAGTGACTGTAATATGTCACTAAAGAACACTAATATTAAAATTAAAACATGAATGTAAAAGGGGTGCAAGAGATGAACCTACATACATGTGTATACATGCTTAAAAGAATGATATGACTGCAAGCCCTCAATTGAGAGGGAATCTCAGTGTTGAGTGTCTCTATGAGGCTTGTCATAAGGATGGAAACAATATCCTTGGGAGAAGAATCTCGAAGTCTGATATGTCCATGTGCATGTATGGAGGGGAAATAGTACAAGCAATAGGCTTGCATGATGAATGTTGGGATATGTTTGTATATGCTTGAGGACATGGGGTTAATGCTTTGTAAGGTCTCTTGACATAAAGATTGATATTTATACCAATTAGGTATGAATGATATTAAAGGTGCAAGCAATGCACGTGTATGATGTATGAATATATGCATACAAATGGTACAATATGACTATCAGGATGAGTGGAATGTGAGGAAATAATTTCACTTTCCAAAGTTTAATGAATACCATGGATACATGGTTGAATCCATTATGAATATTAATGAAAGTTCTATTTTGAATGATGGATTTAAGGGAATGTGTTCCATTCCATTATGAAAGACGCATATAAATAGATGAAATATTAAAGGAGAAAGGATGCTTTGTTGTCATGACACAAGGAAACATGATTAAGCCTTTGAGGGGTGCATGAGAACAATTTTGAACCATCATAAGTTAAATTATTTATGATTGTGCATGTAGTTAAGTGCATCATGGATGTAAGTTAACAAACAAGGAATAGGTGTGGATGAATAATCTGGATGCATAACAAAGATGCATGTTTATATTCCTTTTGTAATATTTGATAAACAACTGAACTAACTCAAGGTTGAGGCTATCAAAGATAGTGAAGGATATGAAATAAGGAAGTTGGATGTTAAAGGAGTTCCCTTTGAAGGAACTATATAAGAACTCTGTCAGGAGAACATAGTCACATCCTTAATGATTGATGGAAATTGAGCAGTGGGATGCAAGCATATATATATGTAAGAATTATGGATTTTATTTTGAAACAAAATGTATGAGCAGAAGTCCCTGGGGGAGCAGCTCAATTGGCAAGTGCCGTGAAAATGAAGTTCCAAATAGGTCTCGAGTTCAACTCCCCCCGACTAATCTAGTGTGTAACGTGTGGGGCTGCTATCCACACCTAGATCTTATAGTGGTAGCAGTTGGATAACACGACCACATGTAACGCGAGTACGTGCCCAACTAGTTGTTGATTCCGCCAACCATAATTAAAAAAAAATAAAAAAATAAAAAAATGTAGGAGTAGAAGACTAACGAATGAATGTTGACCATTCTAATAACTAAATGGTAATGTGTAGAATGCACAAGTTCATATTTAATTGTGAGTAAAAGTTTCTAGTAAAGCATGTTGATGTATCCAAAAAGGTTATGGTGAGGCCTAACCAAAGTTGTTGAAGGAAAAGAGTAGGAAGATCCCAACATGGAGTAATTGAAAAATAAAAGGTAGTGAGGCCTTAGAAATAACTCAGTTGGGTTGAAAATCCCAAGTGGTATAGAAGAAGTTGGAAAAGGGGAAGAATCCCTTAACTCCTTTATTGTTGTCTAATGCATTCTCTGGGATAAGAGAAAACGAGAAATATGACGTGTGAAAATATTTTATTTACTAGAAAGCTATGATACTTGCATTTTATTTTACATAATGACTAACATAATTATGATGTATATCATGTGTAGAATGGAATTGGAACTATTGAGAAAGATAGTTACCAATGATGAAAAACCTCAAGAAAAGGATAACTATGAGAAGGTTGTTGTTAAAAGATTGTTGAAGGCACCTTAAAAGTTCCCACAAAGAACCATTGATGAGGTAATATTAGAGAGGGTGATAGTATCTAGAGAAGGTATGAGAATTTTCATACCTATGTGGCATGAGGTAGGAAAGGATTTGGTAAGAATCCCTTCTGAAAATATTTCATTATGTTAATGATATGCACATAATTTGGAAGTGGTTGTTGTATTCCATTGATACCCAAGTAGAGTATGATTCAATAAAAATAACCCAAATAATAGAGAGAGGAGGTCCATGCCAACCATAGATGATTTATAATCCTTGCAAGAAAATGCAAGAGTAAAGAGTACCATGGGTACAATGACCAATCTAGGGAGATGGGGAATAAAGGTGCTCATAGTTATCACATTGCATCGAATACATTGAGGAAATGAGTGATTGCATAAGAAGGTATGTAATGAACTTCCCATTAAGGAAGGAGGACCTTCCAATACTCTACATGAATGGTAGAGGTGTTAAAGAAAAGGACAAAATTGAGTGGCCATGACTACTGTCACCCTGGTTACTACTAAAGTAAAGAATACTTGGGTGCACTCAAGAGAAACATTTGGTTTCATATGTGTTGAGGGATCATGATCATCCTATAGCCAGAAGCATAGTCCCGCTACACCGATGAATGAAAATGAATAAGACATATGGTGAATAACTTGGCTAAGCTCCAACACACCATGAGAAAGTACTTGAAATAATGTGTGGCAGACTTGAAATCAATACAAGGGTGCATGGTATGCTGATGTGGTCATGGATATTGGCACCTTGGACTAAGTTCACTTAATTTTGAACTACATTTTAAAAACTTTGGTATGTTGAAATGATGAATAGGTAAGGAATGAGGTTTCCTTTCATGTTTATATAGAGATGTGATGCAACTGTTAGAATAAACAAGTTAAGAAATGTTGTGATATATATATATATATATGATGAAATTGCATAAAGAAGGAATTGCAGGAAGAAAAGGGTCTTGGACATGGTCATGATGAAATCCCATAATGAAGACTAATTTCCTGTTGAGCTAAACTGATTGTGAAGGAAAGTCCCATGCTCGTGAATCTGTTTCCTGTGAAGAACATATATGAAATTAAATATGGAATTTGGAAAATCTATGGGTGACAAATTTGTAATAAAAATTCTGAATTTGAAATTGATGATGATATCTCATAATTTTTTTGTATATGTAATACAGGTAAGAAAAAATATCGGTCTAGGGAGGATAGATGAAGGACCTCAATATGGAAAGCATGAAAGAGGCTACTGTTGAGACATGGGAACCCTGTGGTAAGCCATGATTTCCCTAGAAAACATTGTGTTGTGGTAACACAATTCAGAGGGATGCCTCCACAAAGCAAGTCTGAGGGACACCCTGACTATAAGGATTAATGAAGTCTCTGAAATTATTTTTGTGTGAGAAATCCTTGGCAAGGGAAGATGGATCGCCTGAGGAACTGTATAGCAGAGAAGAGGATGCATGAGCCTGGGCCTGGAGGGTGAGTGACCGCAAAGAAGAAGGGACTTGAAAATTCTCCTACACCATTGATTGGGATCATGCACATAACGGGTATGTACAGGAAAAATAGTGAGCCAAGAAAAAGAGACAACCATGTGGATACGAATCCATGAACTGTACAAATGAGTATTGTGCTAAGTTATGAATTTTTCTTGAATTTTATGCAATAGTAAAATGTTTACACATGAAATCTATGATTAATATTCTTCTTGTCCAATATTATTTAAGACAGGTGACGAAGGCCAAGAGTCTGAAAAGGACCTGACCAAGAAAGAGGGTCAAGACTTCTAAATAAATTGAATGAGAAAGGAATGACATGTGTTACTAATAAAGAACATTGAGGATGGTGTTCCCTTTTAAGGGGAAGGGGATTACAATACCCGTGTTTCCTCCATCTTGTAATTAATCATTAATTATGATCACCATGCCATGGCATGGGAACAATGTAAATGTATTATTTAGATTTCCAATGAATCACTATGGGGGTAAAGCCTTGAAGTACTGGCCATGATATCACTAGAGGAAAGAGTGAGGAAACTGTGGATAGGTTTCATTAGTTAAAATGACCCAAATTACCTTTGTTGAGATAATAATATTCATCTGGATCCCAAGGAGAGGAATCAGTTAATGAAGGAAGGACTAGTGGTTGGATAATCAACCATCCCCATGAATGGAAGCATGGTCTGGCTAAGGAGACAGGATCTTGCCAGCCTGAATTACCATAGATTCCTGCAGACCCAGGATGACCCAAGTTTCCTTCTAATAGAAGGAACAATATGGGTCAAGAACCATACTGGGAAAGGAAGGAAAGAGGGGGGGGATACACGAGTAGATAGGGGAGAGAGAGGCGTGTGCATGAGGCTCTATAGAGATCAAGAGAGACACCATACAAGAGAGCATGCACATAGGGGAACAAATGACTCAGATATCCATAAGGAAAGAGAAAGGAAAGAAGTTTGATATTGAGGAAGCATCTGATAAACCTCACTGGTTGGTGCGAGAAAGAGAGGATCTCTGAGAAATAGTATGAATTTCCCTAGTGATATCATGGCTTCAAATGGGGGTGGCCAGAGTGCTAATTGTTAGAATATAATGGATGTTCTCATTTTACCATTGATAATATCGCTATTGTCACCCAACCATAGGCCGAAGCCACCCTCCGAGAACCTTAACCTTGACAGAGAATCACTTTGGAAGAAAAAACTAGGATAGATATCTAAACAAAGGGTAACGCTCATTTCCCCAAGGATAGCGCACCAACAAGAGATGATCAGATAGTCCAAAACCTAACCAAGAGATAGTCCAAGCCAAATGTGATATGCTACCTGTAGTAGCTGCAATGGAAACTCTCCTCCAAACCCAGGCACAAAACTGGGCACTTCAGTGCGCACAAGTGTTGCTCTACAATTCTAAGACTGCCTGCCAGAATGAAGACTGGCCTCCTATATTTATCGTAATTATGGATAACTTCCTGGGTAGACTTCTCATTTTGGGTATCTGCCTGTTCAATATATAATATTTCTTCTGGATGACTTCTTCTCTTGGAGGCTAATAACCTAATACAACTTATCTTCTTGAGCTAACAAGTCTTCTAGGGTTATTAGCCAATTCATTAGGGTGTCTTCTTGCTTCCCAGAATATCTTATTCTCGTCAAGTTTACACGTGGAGGTAAATATCTCCCGCAGCTACCATAATATCAACACTCCCTCCTAGCTAGGGAGGTATTATAGGTAATGGTCTTGAGCACAAACATACCATTCACATGGTATCATCAATATAGTTGTATAGACTGTCTCATGACTATTTCATGAGCACTATCAGTCATCCGTTGCATCATCTCTCAGAACCATACTCTATCTAAGTAATCAGACATGATACTCACTCCACAAAATGATACAAGAGCCATTATTCTAATCTAGAAGAGTAAATGTTCTGAACCATTCTCTGTCTGGGAAATCTCTGTTCATCATTCCTCTGGCTGATAATTATTTTCAACACTGTTCATAGTCTTCAAGGCAATCGAAAAAATATCATTCTATACAACACAACTGTGTCTATCCATAGTAGTACACAACTACCATCCAGTGGTACACTACCACACCAAGTACCACACAGATACTTTATCAAACAGTGGAACACATCCACCACAGTAGTATACATCTATTGTCTAAAGACATACGGTCTTCATAACAATCATATGATATCAAACTACACAAAAACAATATTATGACATAAACTGAATCATTTGGGCCATTCTTCCACTCACATCTGTGAGATCTTGGAAGAGTATCTTCCCTCAAAAAGGTAAGACATCAATGATTAGATATCTGGACTATTCTTCTCGAGAAAGGAAGAATAATTGTCCTGATTTTTCTAAGCCTGGACCATTCCCCACCCTGGGCCATTTCTCCGACACTAAACAAAGTGTAACCTGAAGAGAATGAGTCTTCCCTAAGGAATGTCTACCCATGATTGTTGAACCTGTACCATTCCCCACCCTGGGCCATTATTCCGGAAATAAACAAAGTGTAGCCTGGACATAATGAATCCTCCCTAAGGAATGATTGTCTGGACCATTTCCCATGTTAACCACAAGAGGAAATGATTGTCCTGCACCAACCTCCAAAACAGACCATTCCTCATGTTAACCACAATGAGAAATGGTTGTCCGGCGACGTGGGCTAGTATTCTTGAGTAACCCTCAAGAAGAGAGACTTCCCTAGACCACTCCCTATGTTAACCACAATGGGAAGTCGCTGTCTATGGTACATAAGAAATCTAGACCATTTTTCGAACTAGAAAATGTCTTTCCGTTAGAAATATCAATCCACTTTCCAAACTGGAAGTAATCTTCTCATCCTGGACCATTTTTAAAACTGAAAAATGATTGTCCATCAATCAATAATACATCAGTGCTCCCTCCCAACCTAGGATTCATCTCTTCCTTTTTCAATAAGGAATTTGTCTCCACAATCTCCAGCTTGAGTACGCAAACTCTTTCATATTGGACAAAAGCTTTACCAACATGTCTTCTTATCTGCTCATCTGTGGAGATATGTATTGGAGAACCACTTTCTCCTTTCTGGACTTTATCACGGATAATGTAATGTTTGATTAAAAATGTACTTCGGTCTAGAACAATAGTTTTCTCTCAAGGCTTCATGTAGCTCTGATCAACAAAGTATATCATTGTTTGAAAAATGGAACATATCCATGTGGCACTTCTTATGTCATCATGAGATCTGATCTTCTGAGTAATCATCTTGATACAATATCTTTGTTATAGAAAATATTCACCATGCTTATGTTGTTCACTGGAGGTTCTCCACCAAGTTATCTTCTCCCATTTGCATACAAGGGTCTCTTTCTGGTATGCTTCAAAGTCTTGAGGTTTCTCTTCAGACGCTCAACAGTCTTTGCATTCATATGATGTAGAACCCAACCCATCGATATTGCAGATGATATAAAGAATAATGTAGAGGTATGTCTAGTTTACTGGAACAAGTAATTGTCATAGTCTTCTCCCTCCATCTAGGAGAACCTCTAGTTCCAGATCTTGCAATGCTTGCATATATACACTGTTATTCATCATAAATTTCAGTTCCTCTGCTTGATTTATTTTATTGAGTTCATATCAGGTTGGTGATCTTGTGATTATTAATATAGTGACTAGTTGTTCTAGCTTCTCTTTCTTTCTTGGAATATTCATGTTCTTCCTGATGTTTTTATTTAGTTCTTGGGTCCATGGAGTTTCTTATAGATTCCATTCCCTAAAGATTCCACTTCTTCCTTTCATTATAGAGTCATGGATGTGGATGGACAACCAGGGATACTTTAAGGCTTCTCTTCGAAGAAGACTTCTTCTGAGGTTGAACTAAACATGTACTGTCTTTCATGGCTGCTACCATGGATATATACTTCATCATCTTCAATGGATCATAGGATTAGCTCCCTCCTAATCCTTGCTTCATGTATGAGTGCATATAATCGGCTCCCTCTGTCTAACAGATTCCATGCTTCCGTCTGCATCCTTATTGTCTTCTGTAATATATAATTGTCTCCCTCCATCTAACAGAGTCCACGCTTTCATCTTATTGTCTTATGAAAAACGTCATAAGTCTTTCTCCAATTTCCTCTTGAATGTTGACTTCTTTCTGTCTTTTCTTCTTCAAAGTCTCTTCATGATTGATTCTGATTTCGGCTTATCTTGTAATAGCTTCCACATGATTTGTTTGATGTATTTCATCCTTTCATGTGTATTATCTAGCTTGTATAATTATAGAAATCCTTATCTTGTTGTTCTTCCATAAGTATATTTTTTCTTGGAACATATTATCTTCTAAGAGATAGATATACAAGATATGCAAACAAGATATGTACAAGAACTAAGAAGAGTATTGTTACCTTAAGAAGAAGAAGTCTCTTTCATCCTGCTTAGTCTTCTTTGTAGGTTCCTTTTCTTCGGAAACTGATGCTTCGTGTTTCTCCTTCCTTTTCTTTAGCTTGGGACAATGATTCTTGTAGTGACCATACTTTCGATAGTTGAAGCATTGTACTTCTGAAATATATTTCTCTTGATTTGTCTTCCTCCTTGAACCAAACTTCCTTTTGTTCCTGAAATTATTGAATCTTGCTATGAAGGCTTGATCATTGTACTTCTTTTGGGGTTTATCTTTTTCATTGATCCTAGATTCTTCTTGAGCACAGTAAGTCCAAATTTCTTGAAATGTAGGATACTCCTTTCTTGTGTTCATGCTTGTGTCAAATGCATCCCACGTATTGGGAATACCATTGAGTACTATGTTTACCAATTCCTTCTCTGAAATGATCTCTTCAATGGCTTGTAGTTGATATCTTAACTGGGAGATCCTCAAAAGTATGATGTTATGCTATCATCATCATTCATCTTCATGTCATGGAGCTCATTCTTTAGACTCATTATTTGTCCAATGTTTTTGACTGAGAAGAGGTTTGTTAGGGAATCGTAAATCTTCTTCAATGAGTCAAGATGCGAGATGTAGGGTATCAAGTGGTATTTTATAGAGTCTACTATGATACTCATGGAATTCATGTCATTGTATTTGAACTTCTCCATAACTGCAATGTTTTGCGGTTCCTTCTCTTTTCCTTCTTCAAACTCTAGTTTCATGATCTTTCCTTTCACGATATCTGGCACTTTATTCTTGGAAAGGATGAGGTCAATCCTTGTCTTCCACGCTCTAAAGTTATAAGCTCGTCTAACTTGTTTTATGACTTCATAGAGTAAGTCATTACTGCTTTGACTTGGTCAACCCTAGATCTGACCAAAAACTCAAACTTGACGTCTTGGCTTGTTGAGAGTACCAGGAGATGTGGTAGGCTAGGGCGCACTGATCTATCTAGAAATTAGTTCAATCCCTTCACTTAAGGTGCCTCAATGAGAGAATTACGATTTTTGCAACTGCACCTGCTAGTAACCCTAGTGGCAGTGTTATGGTGATTGCTCTTGCTAGAAACCCTAGCGATAGTTCTTCAACAAGCTTAATATCCTTACGGCTATGTTTCCTTCCAATGGTTAGACTGAATGAAGGATGTGTGGGCCCATAACCTATTAGAATATAATGGTTGTGATCATTTTACCATTGAAAATATCGCTATTGTCACCCAACCATAGGAGGAAGCCACCCTCCGAGCACCTTAACTTTGACATAGAATCACTCTGGAAGCAAACCCTAGGTTAGATAGACAAACAAAGGGTAGTGCTCCTTTCCCCAAGGACAGTGCACCAACAAGATATGATCAGATAGTCCAAACCTTAACCAAGATATAGTCCAAGCCAAACGTGATCTGCTAGCTGTAGCAGCTGCAATGGTAGCTCTCCTCCAAACCTACACACAAAACTGGGCACTGCAATGCACACAAGTTTTGTTCTACAATTCTGAGACTGCCTTCCAGAATGAAGACTGGCCTCCTATATTTATAGTAATTCTACCTAACTTTCTGGGCCGAATTCTCATTCTGGGTATCTGTCTTTTCATTATATTATCTTTCTTATGGCCGACTTCTTCTCTTGGAGGCTAATAACCTAATACAAGTTATCTTCTTGAGTCGACAAGTCTTCTAGGGTTATTATCCAACTCATTAGGGTTTCTTCTTGCTTCCCAGAATATCCTATTCTCGTCAGGTTTACACGTGGAGGTAAATACCTCTCGCAAATATCATAATATCAACACTAATATTGAATGCCTATGAGCCTATGGTTGGGTGGAAAGGAGAACACCCACAATTAGTTGGTTGGATGCAACTTGTAATAGATAAGTACTTCGTTTACCCTGCAAACTTGAATTGAAATGCATGATTGAATGTCTATGTCTATGACTAAGATTTGTAGTGTTTGATTCATATTGAAAATGATTAATGTTCTTCTGTAAACTATTTCCTTCTAATGGTTATAAGATGACCAATGTGGCCTCTAGGCTGGTTGGAAAATCCTCAATGTATTCTTATGAGGGATCAATTTCATAGTACTAGAGTCACGAGAGACTCCACGAGACTACTACAGTCTTGTTGACCCTTCGAAGTTTCCTTTGCCTATGTTAGAACCTAAGTTCTATGAGTGGAGGGCACTTCCTTCAAACCAATAGGATAAGAGACCATAGAATCATTCCCATGGCCTTAACCAAATCTCGGCTAAGAGTCGAGCTTACAACCTGAGACTCATTAGAGGGTCCATATTGTTAGAAAAACAGGATCGTGGAGCAATAAAATAAAACAAATGCGGATATAAAAAATAGAAGATACACAATACAATAGATACACATATATACGTGGTTCACCCAATGTGGGCTATGTCCACCAGAGAAATTTCCAGGTCCTTCCTTTATTATTATCCAGCAAATGAAGGGATATAACCTACAGCAAACCCTTATAACTTCCTATTCTTGTTCTCACAGTCTCCTCTCTCATAATACAATATTCACAATGCTAGATAGCCGCAATAGATTTCCCTCATAAAATAGGGTTTCCTTCTAGGGAAAAAAACCCCAACATAAATTCTACCATCAAATCTGGGACATTATAATGAACAGTCCATATTTACAATGAAATTACAATATAAATTTACAAAGAAATTTTTCCTTCAAGGGTTTCACCCCCGAACCTCTGCCAGGGTCCCGCTTTCCCCCAGACCCCATAGGGGGGGTAACCCCCTTCTGCACTCCCCGACGTGGAGGATTGTACATTCTTCTTGGGTGTAAATTCTTCATGGGATATAAACACAACTGAAAACAAATACCTATGAATCAGGGAGATAATCAGGCTCAACAACCAACAATCTCCCACTTGGAGACTGATCTCAACATATCCACTGTTGTTGTATATGATGGACTATGATCCTTCTTATACCTAGAAAATTTCTCATCTTCATATTCATTCTTGAAGACCAACTGAAACTCAGAAGGAACTCAGTTTCTCCCTGGTTACTCCCTTTGTTAACACGTCTACAGGATTTTGGCTAGTGAGTATCTTTTCCAACTTCAAATGTCTATCTTCCAAGATGGATCGTATGAAATGGTACCTGAGATGTATATTCTTACTCTTTTAATGGAAGGATGAAGTATTTGAATATGAATGGCACTCTCACTGTCATAGTAAAACCGGTTATTCTTTTACTTCTTTCCCAATTCCTCCATAAACCTCTGTAACCAAATCATTTCTTTACTAGCCTTTGTAGCAACAACATACTCTGCCTCTGTTGTTGAAAGTGAAACAACCTTTTGTAGTTTTTAAATCCAACTTACTGTTGTTCCACCTATAGTAAAAAAATACCTTATGGTGATCCTCCAACTTTCTTTATCACCTTCCATATTTGAATCAACATGTCCATGTAGAACAAAGTCTGAACCTCCAAAACATAATGCATGAGTAGAAATACCTCTCAAATACCTGAGAATCCACTTTACTTCCTCCCAATGTTCTTTACCTGGATTGTGTTGAGGGGTCCAAAATCCCTTTAACTCAATAGTAGGAACCAAACCTGCCATAGAGGCCCAATTAGACTCTGCATCGTTTGACAATGGAATGGTTCTCCATATCCGTTGATCCGGCCAAATAGTCGATGGGCTTTAATTAGTGATTGACATGATGTCTTCTTATGAAATTTCCTTCTTCAGTTTAAACGTTCTCTTTTTTCATTTTCTTTTACTAAGTGAGGTTGGTAAAAAGGATGTGTGATGGTATAAACCGGCTAGTAAAAAGGGAAACTTAATTACTGGAGAAGGTTGAGCTTTGGATAACCCTCGTTCTCAAGCATGCAACCAAATACTTTCACACCTATGACAAGCCTAGTAATAATACATCAACTTGGTATTTTAATTATTGACTGAGATACAACTATCGAAAGAAAACATACATGCAATAAAAATATGGAAAGAAAATTAGTTTCCTTAGATCTAATCACTAATCACACATTAACACAACGATCTTATTTCCACCATTACAGACAATAACTATAAAAATATTGAATCAACTAACTTATCAATAGATTCAAAAACTCTTACTCGTTACAAAATCCATTCATGAAACAAAGTTAGAAGTAGTTCCTCCTCAGATCCAATCATATATTCCTTCGATGAAAAACAAAAGTTTGTCTCCGGTCCTAGACATGACTTCTCAATTAAGGTAGTTCTGAAATAGTTCTTTACAATTCCAAAAATGAGGGTCTTTGCCAAAACCATCAACCCTTTCTAAAAGGTCAATCCTCTTATTTATAAAAAATCATTAACTAAAAATAACTATCAAAAGTGCAAGCTAAGTAAAACAACACATCACCACATGGTGCTTCCATATCTCTGTCTTCTAAGAGTCATTGAATGGTTTCACTGAAGTGGATGAATTTTCTCATACTCTCACTATTTGACAAAGAGTTACTCGCATGTGTTGGCATATGAGAATATTGCTGGTCCATCGGGGACGAAAGGATCTCCTTTACTTCTACTGCTCATGCCCAATACTTGACTATTTTGACCCTTAACTGTTGTAATATTGTTCGAGCCTTGAATGGGTGCTCCATGAACTATGTAATTGTCTTGGCGCCATGTTCGCCACATTTTCTGTCTCTACAGTCCACACCGAGTCTTATTCTACATGTTGTTTTACAATCTCATGCAAGTCAAGAAAGTCCTCGGGTGGGCTGAATTCTGGGAGACCGATGTCTTTCATCTTCCGATTAATATTGACCCAACTTCTTTCAAAATCGGCCCATTTCTCTTGAATTTCCTGCTGAGGTTCTTGGGCCATTTTCACCCAGTATTCGACATATTTCCTTACCCAATCTATGTTGTTGTCCCTCAGCACCCGAATGCCATGCTCTTCGATGTCTCGACCCTTTTGAACCACGATGATGTAATCAATTATTTCTACAACTTGGTGGGCCTTCTCGTACCATATTTCCACATATTGGTAGGTTTCTAGCACCATAAGAGTGTTTTCTTGGAATTTGGCTATCCCCATAGTAAAAAGGTGTTCTTCATTTTTTAATTTGTTGTATGGATATTGGAATTCTCTTCTCAAAAACACGGTGGCCTATGTGGAGTCCTGATAGTATTTTTCCAAATGGAACAGATGATTCAAATCCTTTAGCGCAGTGGCCAACTCCTATTCATGTTTCCTTTCTCTATCCAAGGTGGCATCTATGATTTTCATCCCTGTGTCGATAAGATTGGACGTTTTGGCATGCTCTGTGCTGATCAATTTATCCTATGTGGTGATGAGGATCAAACTGTCCAAACTAAGCCTCCTTTTCTTAGTCATTCTCTTCATGTTGGATTTACTCTTTCGATTGTAGGATATTTCTTGTATATCAGTGACCTCATAAATAGGTTCGAGGATTTTATTTTCTCCCCAAGTAAGAGTGTTTCCTAGGCTCCCGACGGTGTATATATATTCAAGACTGGGTTCCTAAACATTTTCTATGTGTATCAATGCCTCGGCCTCTGGTTGTTGATCATCGAGTGGTAAGGTACTAGCCAAAACTAAGGTATCATGGGTAGGTTCGGTACTTACATGGTAATCGGCTTTTGAGATGTCGATTTCGTATTGTGGAATTTATTCTTCTTGTTTTCCCAATTCTGGATCATCTCTTGAGTTATCCATTGGGGTTCCCGGTATGTCAATTGGCTCAACATCCAAGGCACTTTCTACCTCATGCTCATTCTTTGGATGAATCTGACTTGGATCATCGAGACTCAGGGTGGATTCTCTCTCAAGTTATTTCTCCTTTGTAATTTTCACAGGAGTGACCAAAAACACCTTTGAACTCTCCTAATCATTGTATATGTTTATTAAATCGAATAAGGGATTTGGTAGAGTTTTTATTCCTGATGTCCTTGCTATATCTTACTGAGCCAAAACTTCCCCTGGTGATCCGACCTATGGTGGTGGAGCTTCATGGTTTTCTGACCTAGTTGTTTCTTCAATCTGTATTGGCTCTGGGCCACTTGGTTCTCCTCGGCTTTCGACTAGGTCATCATCTGGGATCCTCATCATTTCTATCATATCGGGGTCATTTTGAAACTGATCGATGATCCTCTCTACCCCTCGTGTCAAGAGTAATCCCCTTATCTGTGCCTTTGTTGTCTCTGCCTCCCTGATTTCATCTTTGGACCTGATGGCCTCTTGAGCCGACTGCTCTATCTTTTCCACATGTTCATCCATGCTCATGGCCTTGAACCTGGTCATTTTAGGATTGACCATTCTCTGCACCAACTCGTCCCGGTCCTAGTCTCACTCTATGAAAATATCATCCTCAAACCTATCATAAGAGTATGGCCAATAGTACGATACATGTGAAGCATGTTGGAGGACCAAGAATTTAGGGTCATTCTTCCAGAATCGACCTGTCAAGAACTTGAATTCAAGTTGGCTCAGCCCTTCTAGTTTTTCTTTAGCAGTATATTTCACCAGATAAAACCCTATATGAAAACCATAGGGTATGAAAGACCATTTCTCTTCTTTGACCAATGTGGTATTATATCCCTGCAGGATGTTCTGGTAACAGATTTCTTCCACAATGAGTCAGTCTGGGACATGGGCGGGTAGGAGATGTATGTTGAGTGTTCTTTTAAATACCAATGGCCTACCTTTTCTATTACTTTCTTGGTTGTCATAGATAGTCTTGGGAATTCCTTATTAAAAATAATAAAATGAATGCAGGTAATGAATTCATCGTAGATGAGTGCACAACACTTTTTTTACATGTTCCCCCATAGTATGTTGAAGTAGACGTGGATCGGGAGCTCCACAACATCTGATCTTATATTCATGTCGGCGAAGACGTTCCTTACGCACATGACATCGATCAGGTACGATGCCATGTATGTTTCACCCTTTTCGTCACCTTGGTGAGAAAATAAGAGGTGCTTGCATGCCCAGTTGGGTCTTGCTGAGCATGACAGCTGTAGAGGAAAGAGTTAGAGAAAGAAAAACAAAACTATAATCAAGAATTAAACTAATACAAACTAAAATCATAAGCATAGGAATATATAAATAACAAGAACAAAAATACCAATATCACCAATGCTTTTAGGCTGATCTATTGATGAAATCAAAGCACCAAGAAGAAAGGGGACTATGAGTCCCTTCTTCCTCCAAGGCAAGGCTCTTGGACCCTCACAAGCTTCCTCTCCTTACAACAAGAAAAATGAAAATGGTGATGAAAGAACTCCTTGCAAACCCACTCAATGGATAGGTGGATTGCTCAATGAAATGGTGCCAATGTGATCTTGTCAAGGATGGAGTCCTTAAAACAATATAGGCAGCATAACATTACATGAAATTCCTTGAGAAAATGAGGTATGTTCATGGATTTTTATAGCATTGCATTGGGTTATTGTGTAACTTCTTTGTAGTGTGAAGAGAGGCCATTTAGGGCATTATTAGGTCTTTGACCAGCCCACCATTCGGATCCAGCCCGGATTTGGAAGTCAAATCAGCTTGGGAGCTGAACCAGAAGTGGTTGGGAGGCCGACCACATTCATAAATGCGTCGTTTAGCAGGTGCGCGACTTTTTGCGCTAACAGTCGTGCATCGTGCGCGTATGCGCGCATTCTACGTTCCTGTTCTGCGCACGTGTGCGCATTCTACGTTCTTGTTCCGCGCACGTGCGCGCGCACCCAAATTCTGTAAAGCGCTCTTCAATTTTTCACTACTTTGTATAGTTTTTGACCTTTTTGGAATGTTGTGAGATTAATTCAGGGCCATGAATGACTTCATTACTGTTTGACGATGTTGAGTTCTTGTCGCCCTGTGCGGATGAAATTTCAGTGATAACAGATGCCCCCCTGATGGATGAGGTTAGGAGCATACGTAGAGCTAAAATCCATCAATGTTTCTTCTACTGAGAATGGTGTTGTAAGATAGAGCAATAGTGGGATCGTTCAGAGCGATCCGTTGGAGAAAAAAGGGACCAGTAGGACCCGACCTTCTATCAGGTGCAAAAAATAGAAAACTGTGTACAAACGAGACGGGCATGCCCCATGCTCGTGTTATGTAACTCTGAAAGAAGATTACTGAAGTGTTGATGTAGAAAACTGCAGCGCCCTCGGGGGCGGTGATGATAAAGGAAGAAGACAATTCTGCAAAGGAACATACTCTGAATAATAGGCAATAATCATGGTAATAAGTATCGGTGATGATGCGGGCATTGATGTCCCTACCAAGTTCAGAGGTCTTTGGCAAATGATAACAATAACTGCAATAGTCGCAAAGTAAGACCCACCATAACATGAGAAAGTGTTGGCGTCGAATGTTATGGGAGCCGATGACAGCAGGGAGCAATGGTGTGTCACCCTGTGTCGTCCGAGATCTCTCATTGAATGGAGAATGAGAATCAAGATACTGTCGCCCTTCCGTAAAATTGTGTTGATGTCGAAAAAAGGGAAACATGACTCCCAGAAGTAAAGGGCTTCGTGGAATCTACTGAGGTGAGGAAGTGGCAGAGGTACATGAACGAAGTCAAGAAGTGGGAAGACTCAAGACTGCCCTTGGTTGGAGGATGTATGAGATAAAGAGTGGTTGCAACCATGTAACAAGGTCGAGTGTCAGGGCGATGACAAGATTGGTGATAAGTTGTGCCAGAGGTGGGACACGGTGAACAAATTCAGAGGGTAGAGGTAAGTGACCTGTGAGGTGCTCTGAATATATGGACGATGCCGACAAGGGTAGATGATAAGTAATGTTCCAACCAAAGGTGACATGGGTTGCGTGTGGCCAAAAGGAAGCAAGTCGCCAACGGTGACGACAAAAGAAAATGTAATGACTGGAAATAAAAGCGTTTGTACAATAAATAACGAATAATTGGGGAGAAATGTACAAATACAGAAACGGGTGCCCCAGTGATATGGGTGGCCCACGTAGGGAATAATGTGCTTGGAATACTGATGAAGGGTGGGGGCCCCATTGGTGAGTTTCTGTATGAGGTAGGTGAAATGAGGGTAGGTTTGCAGATGGGCAAACTGATGGTGGATGAAATGGAGGGTTCATGATACTGTGGAGGTGCAGGTAAAAACTAGAACCATATAGAGATAATCTGGGAGTCCGTGTGGGAAAGCTAGAAAAATGAGGAGGAGTATGTGGTTGAGTCACATCATGATGAAAGACTATCGTGACTCCCATCCCTAAAGGGTAAAAAAAAAAAAAAAAAAGCACGAGTGTCAAAAAGTGGCAAAAGGTGCTATGAATGGGACAACACATGTGGGTAAGAATGCTACCGGGTAACAGTACCAAAGATGCAAATGGAGGCATGGGTACTGCAGAGCCGGGAATGGGGATCCTAAAGGCCAATATCAGAGGGTGTGACTGGGAATGTAAATGCAATATAGTGGGAGAGACTATATGCCAGTGCTGAGTATATACCTGAAGGGGTTGTGCCAATGGGTGATGAGCAAGTACCTGCACACATGAAAAACCAAATACCCAAAGTGAACAATATCTGAAGAGAATCTAAGATATGAGCATGTATTTGATAAATGTGACTATGCGCGTGCATACCTGACCAGGATATGAAAAAAGGGCGCCCCAGGGGCTCATGATGAAAAGCGACCCAGGGACTGCTGTAATGTAGGTGACGGGATGATGATCTCGTGGTTGAAGACAGTTTGAAAAACGGACACCCTGGGCTCCTGGAATGGTTAGTGGAAGTTTGGAAAAAGGCCTATATATGGCTGTAGGGCCCACATTGCCACCTCATTTGTACCTGCTGCAATAGTGACTGGACGAGCAGTTTTCAGAGGAGATTTGGAGATTCGGGGAGGACGAGGCATCCGATTGACGATCTGCGAGTATCAGGTTAGTAATCTGATCATCCTGCATAGAAATAGGTTTTCAATTGTTTGGGCAGGGCTTGTACGGAGGGTCGTACAGGGGTATTTAGGGGGTGTGGGCCCCACATGCGTGGGAGACTTGGTGATAAGCGCGCATAAGTGCACGCCTGTACACCAAATATATGCACATGTTTGCGCACGAGAGAGAATTTAAGGTGCGCCTGTGAGTTGAACAGGCGCACCTTTGTGCGCACCTGTGGGTTTGACAGGCGCGTAGCAGTGTGCGCCTGTATGGTGAACAGGCGCGCGTAAGGGCGTGCCTGTGAAGAAAACAGGTGTGCACTGATGTGCGCCTGTGCAGTGTATAGGCGTGCATAGATGCGCGCCTGTGTAATGAACAAGCGCGCATGTGGGTAACAAAAAATGTGCCTAGGAGGCAAGGTTTGAAGGGTAAAAAATGAGTCTTTTTTATGTTGTTGATAGTTGCTTGAGCTGATATAGGACTCTGTGTTGGATGCAGGTGGACGGTGGTGACGATGCCAGTGCAGTGGCGAGAGAGAGACTAGGCCCAGATACGAGACGCCGTGGCCATTGAGGGGCCCGGAGTGCGTGCAACTTTGGCAACCTGTGGGTTGCTAAAGTTTTTTGAGTGCCCGTTAATACGGGAAGAGGAGTATCTACTACAGTTCCTCCTCCAGATGTGGAGTCTGGAGCTGCACTTCTTCCTCGTGCGAGGAGAGAAGATCCCCTTCACTGTGGTGGAGGATGTATATTTCCTGACTGGGCTTCCCTTTCGGGGAACGCCCCTACCGGTGGAGTCGGTGCTGCCTAGGGCTACTTTGCTCGCTGATGTTGGCCGGAGATATTGTTCAGGTCAGAACTTTATGTCTGGGACTGTGGTGAGCATTGGTGCAATAGACTCCCTGGTACATCGCTGTATAGAGGCGATGATTGTACGAGTATACGGGTCACTGGTGACCGAGCGGATTAGTGGTGTCCAGTTGTTGGTGCTGGAGAGAGTTTTGGCTGGTGAGTAGTTCTCTTGGGGATTGACGCTTCATGCTAGGATGGTGGAACAGTTGGACCATTGTCGTTCCACTGATGGAGGAGAGTTTGCTTTCGGGTCCATCCTAGTGGCCTGGTTTTTGGAGAGGGTGTCAATGTTGTGCCTGAGGGTTTTACTGGAGATTTCGGGGGCGCGTGAGCCGCGGTTGAGGCGATGGTCGACAGTTTTTCTTGGTCACGGCGGTGGCGAAGGTGGCCACTTCTTTTTGGCAGAGGCAGCACGGATATGGCGGCAGATGCCACAGGTAGTACTTCGGTACCCCTATGCTGGGGTGGACTTCCGGGGTGACCTGGACATGGTGCTACCTCCAGGGGAGGTATTTGATCATCGAGGTATGTTTAGTATTGTGCATGTTGTGGTTTATGTTATTTTTTGAGATATCAGTCCATATGTATATGATATAGATGTTGATACTATCTGTTGTTGTTGTTTTGTGCATGTGCAGATGTGGCACCTCGCGGGTGCAATCTGGAGATGCAGAGAGCACTGGCTCGTCGAGAGCCAGAGAGACGACCGCAGGGAGAGAGACGTCGGTGGGAAGATGTCGCAGGGAAACCAGCTGAGCCTGAGAGGGCAGCGAGGAGGCATCGGTTCGATGACCCTGGTGCGGGGCCATCACACGCTCCTCCGGCAGCGGCCGGAGTGGATTATGATGACATACACCGTCATTTGGAGATGGTTCTACAGGATGTGCCTGAGGGCATGTGGATGCGCATCCAGGATGAGAGTTTCCTGGAGCAGTGTGTAGGGGTACCGCCACCATGGTGAGCCATAGTGCGGCGAGCAACAGTGCTTGTTGCGATGACGAGTGGATGCCTGCCGCAGGGGCAGGAGGGTCCTGTGGGTGGTCCACCACCACCTGGGGCAGGTGGTGGTGGGCCACCACTGCTTGAGGGAGGGGCAGGTGGTGGCGCGATAGAGGCACCATGAGTGGTGCATGATGTATATCGTTTTTGTTGTATTTAGGCTGGTGAGCCGATTTTTTGTACCGAGGTGCTGTATTGGCCTGCGGATATATGTATTTTTGTATGTAAACATTCGGATGGCCTAATGGGCCTTTATATATACATGAGTATACATATTTTGAGATCCTGATGTTGTCTACATGGTTTTGCTGATGTTTTTGATGATGTCTATTCTATATATATGCTGTGACAGGATTTGTGAGATGATTATGTATGTGTAGCTTGATGTGATATATGCCAATCTAACACCATGTTAGCTATTTGATCTGTTGTTTGGTTCAATTGTTTTGGAATGTGTGTAAATGTAATGGAATCAAAATGTCGAGATAAAATCCTAACCTGCAGGTATTTGCGAAAGAGGCACGGATCGCGTACACGGTATACATTGTTGAGCTAGAGAACGACTAGTTGAGAGTCGAGGAAGACACTAAGGTGACGAATATGATGATGCTGGGCGTCAGCCAGGAGGCCAATGACAACCGTGTATTCGGCTTGGTTGTTGGTTTCTGACCCCAAACATATGCCGCTTGAATGGAGCATTTCATGTGAGGGGGTGTAGATTGCCCAAGTAGCTGAAGCGATATTTTGTGTCCAACGGCTGGCGCCATTGGCATAACCAATGTGGTAGGCTGGTGGAGGAAGCATCTATCAATAGCACAAAGGATAGTTTAGATGAGGGGGGAGGAGAAAAAAGATTAAAAATGCTAGAAAAAGAAATAACCTAAAGTAGAATGACTACGTTTAAGCATAAAATTTCTTGAGATACAACCCGTTGACGGGTTCCTTGAGAGAGAGGCCTTCGGGAGAGGCCAATATGTATGCGCCTTTGGTGAGGAAATGTTGGATGATGTATGGTCCATGCCAAAGTGATTCGAATTTGTCGTGGACAAAGGTACCATGAGCGATATCATAATCCAGGACGAGGTCACCTTCGTGGAATGATCGAAGGTTGACATGGCGATCAAAGGTAGCCTTGGATCATTTTTTAGTTGCCTCATTGTTCTATAAGGAAGATCAACAATCTTTATCTAGAGACTCTAAGTTCAGCAAGCGCTGCTCCATTGGAGCAGTGTCAGGTAATATCTCAATTGCGGTGCGTAAGGTGGGAATTTCGCACTCGATGGGAAGAGTTTCCTCAACCCCATGGACTAAATGGAATGGTGTGAAACAAGTAGCGGTCTTCACAGCCATTTGATAAGCCCATAGCGTAGAAAATAACATATGATGCCAATTGGTTTTATGTTTATTAACCATGCACTGTAACATGGTTTTGAGGACTTTGTTCACTGCCTCGACCTGTCCGTTTGACTGAGGGTAATATGGTGAGGCAAACTCATGAGAGAAGCCTAACCAAGATGAGAGTTCGACGAAGATCTCATTCTCGAAGTGTTTCCCATGGTCGGAAACGAGTTGGAGTGGTACGCCAAAACGGGATATGACGTGATTAAAGAAAAGGCGCGCTGCAGTGTCAGTGGTGTTGTTGAAAGTGGGCATAGCTTCGGCCCATTTGGTGAAGTAATCAACGACGACAACAATGTATTTGTGACCATTGCTGGAGGGTGGATTACAAGTCATAAAGTTGATGCCCCATTTACAAAAAGGGCCGACCGTAATGACAGGGTGAAGAAGGGCGGGGGGAGCTCGGGCTTTGTTGGCATAGAGCTGACATTGCTCACATCGTTTCACGGCATGAAGGAAATCATGAAACAAGGTAGGCCAAAAGTAACCGGCTCGGATAATATTTTGAGCAGTGGATATACCCAAAATATGGCCCCCACATGCACCGCTGTGGCAATCGTTTAAGACTCTGTCGGCCTCGTCAATAGTCAGGCATCAATGAAGAATGGTGTCGACACCCCGCCGGTATAGGATGTCTCCGATGAGGAGATAGCGGGGGGCCTGATGGCGAATACGTCGACGATCATCTCATGAAAGGTGGTTACCAAAATTTTGGGTTCATAGGTAGACGAGAAGGTTGCCATACCAAGGATCATCTGAAGTGATGTAAAAGAGATGTTTGTCAGGAAAGTCAGTGTTGACGGGGGCACTGGTGGTGTCAGAGGGGAGGGCCATGACAAGTTCGGCGAGAACGAGTGCCTTTTTACTCTTAGGTGTTGAGAACTCGAGGTCATACTCCTGAAGGATAACAATCCATCGATAAAATTTGCCATTAATTTTCCGATGACTGAGCAAGTACTGCATAGGGTTGGAATCTACAACGAATTTTGTGGTGCGAAGCAGAATGTAATGGCGCAGTTTCTGGACTGCGAGGCCAACTGTAAGAGCAAGTTTCTCTCCGTGTTTATACTTCAAGGGTGGTCCTGAGAGGTTCTTACTAACGTAGTAAATGACGTGTTCATGATTGTCATCCCCGAGATGGACGAGGATGCCAGCTACTGATACAGCTAATGATGATACATAGAGGATGTAGTCGCGATTATAGTCAGGTGCACTAATTAAAGGTGCATTTGAAAGTGATGCTTTAAGATCATTAAATGACTGTTGGGCATGGTCGTCCCAGTGAAAAGGGATGTCGTGACGTAGTAAGCGAAGGAAACCGTGTGCGCGTATGGCGTAATTAGGAACAAAGCGTCTGATAAAGTTAGCTTTGCCCCGTAGACTCTGAAGTTGCCGTAAATTCCGGGGAGGTGTAATTTTGGTGATAGCTTGGACTTTGAGGGGGTCCACGGTAATACCGCTTTGGGAAACAATAAAAATGAGGAGGCACCCAGTGGTGACACAAAACACACACTTGAGAGGATTCAAGAAGATGTTGTACTGACGACACTGTTGAAAGATGATTCGTAAATCATTGAGATGTTGGGTGCATTTCTTGGATCGAGCTGTGAGGTCGTCCAAGTAGGCGAGGATTATTTTAGCCAAATCGTGGAAGATGTATATCATCGCCCACTGGAAAGTTGCGCCGACATTATTTAAGACGAAAGGCATGACACGATATGCAAAGGTACCCCATGGGGTAGTGAATGCAGTTTTATACTGATCGGCTGGGTGGATTTGAATTTGGTTATAGCCAAAGAATCCGTCCATAAAGGAGAGAGCCTCGTGGCCGGCGCAGTCGTCGATAATTTGATCGATGAAAGGCATTGGAAAGTTGTCTTTTGGACATGTGTTATTTAGATCGCGAAAGTATTTGCAAACGTGGATAGTGCCCTATTTTTTGTCGACGGGTACAGGGTTGGAAACCCAAGAGGTATAAGCGATGGGATAAATAAACCCGGCCGCATGTAATTTGTCTATTTCAGCTTTGATAGCCGCGGCTTTGGATGGGTGTAGCGGTCACTGTTTATGGCGAACTGGTGTGATGTCGAGCTAGGTGTCGATGCGATGTTTGACAATAGAGGGATCGAGGCCAGGCATTTCCATGTATGACCAGGAGAAAATATCCCAATATTCCTGGAAGAGGGATTTAAATGCGTCGATTTCCTGAGGAGTGCAAGCAGCTCCAATGGTGATTTCTTCGACGATGCCATTTTTAATGGAAATGTCAATTTTGATGGTGGGAGAAATGTTGGCCATGTTGCCTTTTTCAAATGCATCAGGGGCAGGAATGGGATTGTTGAACCAATCAATAGGCCTGGATGGGATAAAATATTTGGTTTCGATTGTGTAAATGGGGTTTTGGTTAGGAGGCATGGGGGATTCTTATGGAGAGAAGAGTGCGCGGTGACGTAGCGCATCCCAGGGTGAGTCTGGGCGGTTTAGCTCTTCAAGTATTTCCTTGTCGCATTGGAAATGCCGGGAATACAAGGGGTCATGAGGAGTGATCTCGGTGATAGTGTGATTTCCCCCTGATGAAGAAGCAGGGGGAATAATGCTAGGAGATGGGGAGGGTTCACTCGACATAAACCATATATTGAAGTACTGAGGGGTACCCGTGGTGGTTGGGTGGAGAGTATTCGTAGGGGAATGAGCAGGAGAGTTGGGGGGGTTGTGGGGTAAATCCTCAGAGACGTCATTGAAGAACCATGGAGGTGTTGGGAGTGCCTCGGGTTCGGGAGAAATGACATGAAGATCCTCTAGTGACGATGTAATGTCAATTATCGCCTCTGTGGGTCAGTGAAGCAGGGCCAATTGACGTTGCCTGTATTCAAGGATCATAGAACACTGGTATGAAAAATGAGCTAATAAATCACAGAGAGAGAAAGGGCATCTCATACGTTCATTGACTGAAGTGGTGACATAGCGGATATCAGTGAAATTTGTTGAAGAGGACGTAGCAGGGCGTGGGTTGTTCTGGAAGTTCTGGTGTACGACCGCTAACGTCTGCTGAAAGCGTAGCAGTGCTGGGCAATGATGGGTGTAATGGCCATACTCTGAACATATAGCACAAGCGTATTTGGTCCTCAACCCTTTACTACTGGAAGGGTTGGTGGTAGTGGTGGGACTAGCAGTAGCAATGGGTGTTGTGGGAGTTTGATTGGGGGGAATCAAATTCCTTAATTCAGGTAGTGATGGAAAATTGTTAGTTTGTTGTTCCTCTTTCTCACATAGTGCTCAAGGTGGTGGGATGCGTGGAGGAAGTGGAGCGGTGGGATATCTCTTCTTTCTCCTGCCCCCAGCCGTAGCAGGGGGGTTAGTGAGTGGGGGGGTGGTGGGGGTAAGGACGAGAATTGTCATGGGAAGTCCTTCTTGTGGGGGAAGGGATGGTCGAGGGACCATCTCTGGTGGGTGTAAATACCAAACTGGGATTTCTAACACCATATTTGGTAGTGTGAGCGTTGTGGCTACCTGAAAATCTTCGATACCTGGTGGAGGGTAAAAGAAGGGAATTTGGGTGAGGGGTTGGGGGAGTTTCTCCCAGACAGGGTTATTCCCTTAAGGGGATGTGTATTCATGGACTGTTGAGGTCGACGAGTGCACAGGAGGCTCCGGCGGGAGTGGTTCTGGGACTATTGAGATGTCATGAATGACTGAAGCCTCCTGAGGAGGAAGAGCATCCTCTGTGTGAGTTTCATTAGATGATACGAAGCATACCTGGTTAGTAGGATGAAGGAGTGGTGGTGCTTCGTGGTATGTCCCTAACAGGGATGGATCTTTGAAAATCCCAGGACCCATATCGACAAGTGGGTAGGCATCTTGGTTGGTGTGGATGAGAGGAAGAATGTTATCGAGGTTGGCAGATGGGTTAGGCTCATAATGTGAGACTTGGTCGATGGTCACGATCTTCCCATTGTGGGGGAACATCATTTTCCGAAAGACGAAAGATGCCACTGCCTTCATAGCATACATGTAGCTACGACCGAACAAGATATTATAATCGAGCGGGGCGTCGATAACTTCGATATCAATGAGAATAGTCTTGCCCCCGAGTTCAACGGGGACATTTTGGAAGATCCCTTTAGGAGAGGATGGTCATCCGTCATAAGCTCATAATGTGATGGCGGAGGGTATGAGTTCTGGGGAACCAAGTTTCTGCCACACTGTTTTGGACATGATGCACGTAGATGCACCTTCATCGATGATACATCGATGAACTGTGATGTTCTGTATTTTCACTGGTATTTGAAAAGCGATCAAGGCGGGAAGACGAGGTTCTCCGCTATCAAGATCAAAGGTGATGAGTCGAGTATCTGCAGGGCCGACTGCCCCCAAGGAGGAAAGTAGATATTTCCGCTGTGTAGGACAAGTTTGGAGGACTTCCAAGATGGACATGGCCACCGGGGATTGTGCTAAGTCGTCTACCAAGCTATAGTTATGAGCTTCCCTAGCCTGTGGGTTGTGGACATTCCTGCGCAAAGGGATGCGAGGGATGCATAGTGGTGGTCTGGAAGAAGGGAGAGGGATCACCAACGGGGGTCCCGTTGGTGTAGGGTTTGTTTCTAGAGAGATGGGAACAGACTCAGCGGGGGTATGATACTGACGATTGTGGGTTTGTAGAAGGATTTCTTCCTCACTGGTGAGTAGAATTGTACGCTCTGCTGGATTGTTCGGGTTGTGGTACTATCCCACCTGAGGTGGGGGATGCTGTGTGTCCTGTTGGGTGTTTATCACACCTTGATGTGGAATAGGATTTTGCAGCACGGAGGGAGGGGGTTGTTGCATGTATTGTTGTGGTGCCTGTTGAGGGGCAGTTTGTGCAGGAGAATGGGGAAGACTACCTGAGTCTTTCAACCATTTGAAATCAGCGATCTGGGGGAAATGGTGAGTGTAATGACCAAACTCACCACAAAGAGCACAAGGGAAAATGGTTTTAACATTATTTTTCCCTTGGCATTTGTTATTATTGCCCCCTTGGGGGTTTTGGTTCCCTTGGTTCTGGCTGCCCCCAGTGGGTTGGTGCTGTGGGGGTTGATTTCCACCTTGACCAGGGTTGTTATTCCTGTTTTGTCCTTTCTTCTTGGCATTGTTCGATGGATGAGTTGGGTTGGTTGTATTCAACTGTTCAAAATTTTGGTATTGTTGAGCAGCAGAAGGTTGAACAAAATTTACCCCCGCATGTGGATGTGGGGGAGCCATGGGTTGTGGAGAACCAGGAAATGGGAAGTATGGATTTTGTGGTGGTACCGATCCATAAGGTACATAGGAAGGTGTAGTGCTTTCACTAGTACTATAAGCTGATGTTGAGGGAGTACCACTGTTTGTGGGAATAGGTGGATGTATGGGAGGTGCCAGTGGTGGTCCACTGATGGGTGGAGGTATAGCAACAGGGTATGGTTGTTGATAAGGGGGTGGGGGGTAATAAGGAATGCCCCCATATGCCGGTGGGTATTAAGGTGTTCCATACATCGGTGGTGGTTGGGGTTGTGGACCATGGTGTGTGGTGGCACCTATGAGTCCGTCTGCTGAGTGAGACATCCCCGGTTTGTCTTGGCCAAATGGCATGGGTTTTGGAAGATCAGGAAGTACCGTGTATAAGTACCCTGACTATGCATAAATGAGGTCATATTGTTGGGCCTTACTGATGGCTTCCTCTTCAGATTAAGGGAAGGTGGAAGCGACATCCTTTCCAAGGAGAGAGACAAGTGATCTAAGAAACCAGTCGAGGCACTGTTGTTTGGTGGTTTCTGCTTTACACAAACTACGTCGCCTACGCCACTCATGAATGTGGTCAGCGATGTGTGTGGCTGAGGTTTGTTTGAAGTTAGACAATAGTTCTAGACCATTGTCATGGCAGATGGGTAGTTGGAAGAAGGTCAAGAATGCTTTGGCCAATGACTCAAAGGTCGCGTGGGACCCTGATTTTTCTTCGACATACCATTTGGCCGAGGGGCCAGTGAGTGTGTGTTGGAATAATCGCAGTCTAATGGAATCATCCATAATGCTATTGGAAGAGCACCATAGATGAAAGGTCATGACATGGTTGGCGGGGTGATCCCTTGCCTTTCCTTCAAACTTTGGTATGTCTGAAGGAAGTTTTGTTGGCATTGTAGGCCATGTGGCGTCATGCAATATAGGATCATTGGTGAGTTTGGTGAGATCTGGTATGTTGAGAGAGGCAAAATATGGAATCTGTAGTGGGGTGGGAGGGTTAGCTCCAACCATAGTGTGTTGTGATCCTAACCCTTGATGGGGACTAGGTGGGTTGGTGCTCCCTCCTTGAGAGGAAGTGGGTCCCCCGCTTCCGTGTAAAGGAGAGCGAGTGAACGGATGACCTTGGGAAGTTGACCCAAGTAATGTAGAACCAAGCAAAGATGATCCCAAGATAGTAGCACTCATAGGAGTGTGTGAAGGAGGTGCTGATGAGCGGGAATGACCAGATACTCCCCCTAATATAGGAGGGAGGTTGAGCAAGCATCGTGAACGACGGGGGTTCTGTGGTTCCCCTATGATGTCAGACTAGCTGTGTGAATATGTGCAAAAAGTGGTGAGATAAATATAGAAACAAGAATCTTTGCGTTGAATGTTTTCACAATATATATATATCCAAATCAAACTGTAATCAGATGTGCATCATACATAAAATGAGAAAGAATCATAGATATGGGTAAGTGGGTTTTGTCCGCGTGGGGGGGAATCAAAAGAAAGCAAATGCTCGTGTCCTAAAAGATGCAATGTCCTTCCTCTCAAATAGCACTGGACCTTCCAATAGTACTCAACAATGGGGTCTGAAGTCACCAGAAGAGAAACTAGTGAAGGATGAAATAATTGGTTATAATGAGGGGTAGAGGGGGCATATCCCGAAAAAGCTGGCGATATTTCCCAATAGCCACACAAAATCCAATCAAGGTGAAATTGCAGCCCACAATTGCCACCTGGGTAGATGTCCTAAAGTTGGTCACTAGGTACCTTGGTCAAAGTGTGGCATTGAGATTTTCAGCCTAAGAAATGGGTCACGGGCTGGATCCCGTCCAAGAGGTGGGTGCCTCAAGGGGGGACGCACAGAACAACCGGACCTCGGCCGTCAACCCTTCACGGGTATCTCCCTGCCTTATGGTGATTGGAACACTTGACTTGGAGGATTTTCAGTTCCCTATTTGACAACCTGTATGTTTTATCAATGTGACAACCAGATAACGGGGAGTTATTTGGATGCCTATCCCCGAAATCCTACCTAGACTAAAAAATTTCTTTTGGCACCTCCTGTGGAGGAAAACTTAGTGAGTTTTTAGAAAGATTTTAGATGTAGTTGTTTTGGGAGGTTGTGGGTGCAAACCAACCTCGTTGAGTTAACAATGGGAGTGGATAGTTTCGTCAAGAAAAGATGGGGTATTTTCGGAATCCCTTTGGATGAAACTTACTTTGACCTCCACGTTTCAAGAAGAAGCTATGTGAGTGAAAAGTGACTTTTGTGTGTGAGTGAAAGTGTGCCAATTTTTAGTGAATTAGATGTCACCTTGCTGCATGTGGACTTCGCTTGGTCCTTACAAGAGTTTGATTACCTAATTAAATAAGTGCCTTTAGTACAACCTTGCGTAACTCAAAAGCCCTAGGAAGCTAGCATGTGGACATGTGGGTCTGTTACTATCCTTTAACTCCCTATTGTGATGTAATCTAGAAAAATCTTGAAACTATCGTAGATTGAACATGTGGGCATGTATGGGCCCGTTACAAACCTTTAAACTTCCCTAGTGTTTTGATCTAAGAAAGCAGAAATTCAAATACTATCCTATCTTTGTGACATGTGGGCATGTATGGGCCCGTTACAATATTAAGATGTGTTTGAAAAAGAAAACTATGAGGGGTCCCAAGAAGGGCCTTTGTCCTCTCCTAAAGGTTTTAAACTTTGTTAAGGGAGATGAAATTGTTTCACAATCTTTTTCTGATTCTCAAGGTCGCTTGAAGGCGCGAGAGAAGAGCATACTAAACGATTGTAATTCAGCTTCTAGTCTCAATGTAAGTTAGATGTGACTAAAAATGGTTACCACCTTATCTTGTAAGTCAAAACAAGCCATCCATGTGGCAAAAAGCAAATAAGGGAAATTGATTTTTATCCTCCTAAGTGCCTATGTGTGTTTGACTAACCCCTTTATATGATGAGGGGACTAAGTGTGGTGTTGTTTTTAAAGCATTCTTGACATCATTTTTAAGAAGGCAAATGGCCTTCCCCACATCCCAACAACTTACAATGAGAAATTTTGCTCGGATGTGTGGCCCCTAGTGCAGACAGAGGTGCACAGAGCGCAGGCGCGCGAACAGAGTTGAGAGAGAAAGCGCATGCGCACAGAGAAAAGTTGTTATTTAAGCACATGCGTGCCCGATGCACGTTTGTGGGGTAAAATACCCACGCACCTGTGACAAACGGCCGAGAAAGAAAATCCAGATGGATTTCTCTCAATTCTCCCTTGAATTGGATGGTTGGCAGGTCGGCCTAGGCCGGTTAGTGCACTTGCAAGTTAAACAAACTAAAAGAAGAGCAAAATAAACCCAAATGAGGTAGGAATTTGACACCTTTCCCCAGTATGGTCGCCAATCTGTTGCACCCTTTTCGTCACCTTGGTGAGAAAATAAGAGGTGCTTGCATGCCCAGTTGGGTCTTGCTGAGCATGACAACTGTAGAGGAAAGAGTTAGAGAAAGAAAAACAAAACTATAAGCAAGAATTAAACTAATACAAACTAAAATCATAAGCATAGGAATATAGAAATAACAAGAACAAAAAGACCAATATCACCAATGTTTTTAGGCTGATCTATTGATGAAATCAAAGCACCAAGAAGAAAGGGGACTATGAGTCCCTTCTTCCTCCAAGGTAAGGCTCTTGGACCCTCACAAGCTTGCTCTCCTTACAACAAGAAAAATGAAAATGGTGATGAAAGAACTCCTTGCAAACCCACTCAATGGATAGGTGGATTTCTCAATGAAATGGTGCCAATGTGATCTTGTCAAGGATGGAGTCCTTAAAACAATATAGGCAGCATAACATTACATGAAATTCCTTGAGAAAATGAGGTATGTTCATGGCTTTTTATAGCATTGCATTGGGTTATTGTGTAACTACTTTGTAGTGTGAAGAGAGGCCATTTAGGGCATTATTAGGTCTTTGACCAGCCCACCATTCGGATCCAGCCCAGATTTGGAAGTCAAATCAGCTTGGGATCTGAACCAGAAGTGGTTGGGAGGCCAACCACATTCATAAATGCATCGTTTAGCAGGTGCACGACTTTTTGCGCTAACAGCCACGCATCGTGCGTGTATGCGCGCATTCTACATTCCTATTCCACGCACGTGCGCACGCACCCAACTTCTGTAAAGCACTCTTCAATTTTTCACTACTTTGTATAGTTTTTTACCTTTTTGGAATGTTGTGAGATTAATTCAGGGCCATGAATGACTTCATTACTATTTGACGATGCTGAGTTCTTGTCACCCTGTGCAGACGAAATTTCAGTGATAACAATGTATAAAGTGGGTTCCTCCCCTTCATTTGGTGTCTGAGCCTACTGTACACAGATTCTTAATTTTTTTGAGATTATCTCTTCCCATTTGAAGCTTCTTCTAGTAGTCTCCACTGTGTACGCCAAAGGCATCCATGCTTCCAAAAACTTAGAGGAGTCCTTTTCTCCATATAACCGGAATATGAGAGCCATAAAATAGATGTATGATCCCTCGCGTTGATTGTTCCATACCATCCATTGCTCCAGTTAGTGAACTTCTTGTCCTCCCTCCACCATAAGGCCATCAACTGGCTGGTGTCATGGAATTCATAGAAATTTAGCATGAATTTTGTGTTGAGTCGCTCCTCTGGATCCCTGAGCTTGTATTATTTCTTTACTTTTACCAAGAGGAAAACTCTGATGCATCCACCATTCTCATCATTGATCAAGCACTTCTTCCTATCTGTATGGTTGATGATCCATTTAAAAACCTCTATGAAGGGGAAAACATAGGTTTTTATTTCCACCATGTGTAAATACAACCACTGAATGTTTAGGAACACCTAGTCATCAAGCGCCCTTACATCTAGGTCATTGTGTGGGATATACTTTGGGTATTCTTCTAGGAAAATTATGTTGAAGAGATATCCCCATTGTGGGAACATCACCTTGGATCCGGTGCTTGCCTCTGTATCACCAAAGGAAAGAGGCTGGACAAAATATTTCTTTGTTGTTGTTTTGATGATAGGATCACCCTAGGAGCGTACTCCAACTACCTCATGGTCCTCGAAGAAGAACCTTTTCCTATCTCAACTTTTTTCAGCTTTGGTGCTCTCGAAGAGCGTCTGGTGGTTGGCTTTCTCGGAAAAATATTACCTACAACTATAACATAGTTTAGAGACTGTGCAATACAATCAGGTGCACATATACAAATTATAACCAACAAATTGATAGACCTATATACATACGTCTGAATCTTGTTAAACGTGGTTTTGATAATCAAAAGGTTCAGTACAGTCTGAAGATGCTCACTTTTCACCTTTGGGTGATTTGGAATTAAACTTATGCACAAAATGAATTCGTTCAAAACTATTCTAGAGATTTAAACATGGATGCACTTACCTTGTCACATCAGCCATTCAATTTAGGTTATGAGTGAAATTTCATCAAATCTGACACCAGATATTCAAATATGTTTAAACTTAAATTCATCGTGGGTTTACGACGCAGACACGGGTGGTAATGTGTTTTGTCAGTGATTTCAAAATTTTGTTGTCTAATCAGTGCACGGGATAGAAAATAATGCGGGATCGAGAATTAAATGTTCTATTGAATTTCCAAATCCGATCATATCTTATGAAGAAAACATCCCATCGTTTTGCTAGTCTAGTTGGTGGATCAGGGGTAGATATTGTGCTTCAAACATTTTCGTTGATATCTCCTTGCAAAATCTTCGACGCTGATCAATATTTGTCGTACAGATATGACATGGAAAACATGCCTATGGGTGTGACTAGGACTCAAGGAATCTAAAAATAACTCGAAATAAAACTAGGATGTACGACCCCCTTACATGGAAAAGACACGTGGCATTCGAGACTAGTGACTTCATTTGCTCATGTTAATCAGAGTCAAGACCTCCTTGAAGCCATACATTCTACAACCCAATCCTATCTTGTCGATGGCGAAAAGTTTCAAGGATCAGCGATCAATGATAAACTTACCCAAGTTCTCTTTGATCAACTCTCTCAAAAAAAATTCCGATGTCAAGAACGCATCGGGGATCGACGATCGATGATAATTTTATCACGTTCAAAATTATTGTTGTAACCTTTCTAGATTTCCCTGATCTCGATAAAGTGCATCGGGCATCGACTATTGATGATTTCTTTATGTCCTTTGTTAATGTTTGTCTTTCTCATATTTTGTCGATGTTGAAGGGGATCGACGATCGCTCGAACCTTTATGAGAATAACTTATGCAAACCATAACTGTCTTTTGCCGATGTTGATGAGGATCAACGTTCAACGAAATTTTTTTTCGTGTGGTTCCTTTAATTACTTGAATTATTTCTGATGCCGAACCTGAGCGTGTTAGGTGTAGTTTTTAGCTGTCGATTCTTAATTCAAGTGTTAATGTATTTTAGACATGAGGTTTCACAAGTTCAAACAATCCTAACTAGGTGATAAGAGACATGAAAAAAAAACAAATATAAACCATTTCCCGCAATGAAATTGAGTTAGATAGTGAAGAAAACAAGTGGTACCCAAAAGGTGACAAAATTTGATAAGGCTTTTAGGGTGTGTTGAGTGCTCAAAAAGTGGTGACTTATTGGGTGAAAGAGGAATCTGTGTTCCTTCCCTGGGCTCAGCTGCTACAGAAGTTGGTTAATAAATTAACTGTATTTTTATCAGATCCTCTTATATCGTTGCATTTTAAATTCCCCAGTTGGTGAATTTGGGCCTTCTTGTGGGGTTTCAACCTTTATTCCACCTTTGTTTCCTTTAACCATGACCCATTCCCTCTTTTGACAAGATTCGACTAAAGAACTCACTGGCACCGGGCCTTTTATTTATCATCATTCACTTGCTACGAAGTTTCTTTGCTGCCAGCGAGTGTCCATAGCCCCGATAGAGTCACCCCAATGTCACAGACATTTCTCCACTACCAATGAGAATCCATAGCCCCGAAGGAGTTATCTGCATACCCTCTCCTACCTGTACTCATTTGATATAATTTATTTGATTTAGGGAGAATGCCCTGAGCGAGTGGGAGAGAAGGACGTATGTTATTTGTAGAATGAGGTAGTTAAGGTGAAATTTTGATAGATCTATCTCAAAGTACATGTGGTCCTTTCCATCTTACCATATTTCCCTTTAGGTTTTACTAGACCACCAGGCAGACACTTCATCACTTTCCAAGGTTTTTTATTTGCAAATATTAGATACAAAACTCCTTCAGAACAACTGCAATTCTCCCAACACTTGTTTTGTTGCATGTAAGCATGAGTCATAAACATAATTCGATATACTATATGAACTAAGGTCGACACATTCTTTGTGGAACACAATATTCAAAGTGCAAAAAATTACTATAAAAAGAAGAAAAAAAATGAAGGACTCTACAATCAGCCTACCTAAAAATAAAATATCATGAAAACACACACATATTTTTTTTTTTTAACAGAAATATTGTTTTAGGGCTTGGGAATTTACTGGGAGGGCATCAGGTTCCCCCCTTAGATTTTGCAACTGATACGTGCATGCCCCAAGTTTCTCATCTACCTAAAAAGGTTTGAGCCATAGATTCTGAAACTTCGAATGTTTTCCCTTCAGCTCATTCACTCTGCCCCATTTAAGGACCAAGTCTCCTACTTCAAAATTCTTCTCTTTGAACTTATGCTTATCAAACCACCTTTTAACTATTTTTTGATGAGAAATGAACTTTGATTTTTCTTTCTCCCTTTATTCTTCCATCATGAGGAGGGTGTCAATTCTTTGTTCAAAAACCGATGAGGGTTGTCCCCTAGAACCTTGAGTAAGATGAAGAGATGGAAGATATAGCCCATTTGGGAGAATGGATTCTTGTCCGTATACCAAAGAGTATGGGGAATTCCCTATAGTTTCCTTGGGTTTTACCCTATCATCCTATAAGGAATTATGAAGTGAATTGTTCCAATTCCTCTGGTTGTCTATAACTATTTTCTTTGATATCATCACTAGGTTCTTATTGGTTGATTCTGCCACTCCATTCCCCTGTAGATAGTAGTTTGCAGAGTATCTAGTTATGATTCCTTTGTCTAGAGAAAACTCTGTTAATAGGGTGGAAGAAAAGTTATAGGAATTATCAAAAAAAAAGAACATAAGGCATGCTGGACCTTGTGATCAATTGTTGTTCTATGAATTGGATCACCACCTTTTCATTTACATGAGTCAGAGAGATGACCTCTACCCATTTCGTGAACTAGTCTGTGGCAGTAGGTATGTATTTATGTTTTTTTGAAGAACTTGGTGTAATTTCTCCTATGACATCTAACCCCCATTGCTCGAATGGTCTGGAGATGCCCACAGGTTAGAGTGGGACAATTGCTCTCTTTTCCCTCCCCAAGCTCATTTGACAAGTTTTATAGTTCCTAGCGTATATGTGATCATCTCTGAAGAGAGTAGGCCAATAATAGTCGGTGTTGGCACAGGGGCAGACCCAAGGTTCACTCACTCCAAGAGCGCACCAACAAGCCCTAACTACTGGCCCTTTCGACAACACCTACGAAGAAGATGCAGTCTCACCTGAAGTAGCTATGGGGGGGTGCAGGAATGAGATGTCAACAACTACGGGAATATCAAGTGGATCTTAACACAATACAACGCAGTATACCTAGCTCACTTATCACTAAAATCTACTCCACATTCTATAGAGATGATCTAATCCAATAATGCAATAACTGTACATCAAAGACAAAGATAAAGCATCAATCACACACACATAACACCAGATATACGTGGTTCACCCTCTCCCTAGGGCTACATCCATAGAACTGTGCTTATGATATATTAAGGTAAATCTTACAGTTCTTGTCTGTGCTCTCTACTAGCAAATCCTCTTCTTCTTCTCTCTTTCTCTCCCCCTCCTACACACCCACCTGCAGGACTTGATCTTTGCACCTAGCTGAAGATATTACAATGCCAGAAGGCTCTTACTCTCAGCACTTCTCTCACTCACAATACAATATTCTCTCAATGAACAACAATCAATAACAATGCCCAACAACAGTACCCACCCGACCTAGGTCCTCTCGACCTCTATTTATACAATATATTCCCTCACCGACATCCTTAGGTCAAGACCTAGATGTCAAAACCCTATATATATAAACCCTGGGTGTCTAAAACCCTAGGTCAACTTGACCCTCTTTTCCAGAGCTTCGCCAACCTGTCTCTCCTTTCTTCCTGCTCATTGCTAATGGTGGATTTTCCCGCTATCTGAGTTTTCCTCGATCCATATACCTTTCTTATTTTTCATCCTTGATCTCCTCATCCAACGACTAGCTTTCTTGGGCTTCGCTCCTTCTTTGCTTCTCTTTTTCTTACTTCGACCCAGTAACAGTCACTGTGTCTCCCGCGAAGTTCACATTTTACCTCTTCTTCTTTGATCTTCACTTGATTCCATACCCAAGGGCCAACATGCCCCCAACACTCACATGTGACTCATCCCGAGGCAATTTAGATCTGATCCTTCTGTTTTACTTCAACTTTGGACTGCACAGTGCAGTCTTTGCTTTTTGCTTTATGACTCCTCTCCATCCATGTGCAGTTTGTCTTTTCTATGTCTGACACCTAGTTTCAACTGCACCTAATACCTAGACCCTTTTCCTCTTTTTTTTACTAAGAGCTGCGAGGAAACTGGTTGTCATAGTACAACTTCAGCTGACTCCCATTTACCAATCCTTCCTTCAATTCTCCCTTCAAAGTTTTTAGTTGCGCAACCCCTCCTTCTATAACATAGGCGATCTCATATGGTCCTAACCAATGCGTTCTGAACTTCCCTGGGTGTTTTATAAACTTACTGTCATACACCAGTACTAATTCACCTTGCTTGAATGCCTTCTTCTTGATGTGCCTGTCATGGTAGGCCTTCTCTTTGTCCTTTTGAACCTGTTGATGAAATCCTGCAATAAATCTATCTTCTTCTAGTTCAACCAACTGTGAAAGCCTCTCTTGAACAGCTCCAGTGTCATCCATACTTGTAAAGGCAACAATTCTTAAGCTTGGCACTAGGTATTCCATTGGGACAACAACTTCGAGACCGTAGACTATCTTAAAAGGGGTCTTCATGATCAGTTTCTTGCAAGTGGTTCTACAGGCCCAAAGTACTGCAGGTACTCTTAAATACCAGTCATCCCTATTCACATTACAAATCTTAATCAGTGTTGTCTCCAAGATTTTGTTGAAAGATTCGACTATTCCATTTTCCTGAGGATGATAAGGCGTGCTCTTCTGGTCGTAGATGGTAAACTCCTCAGTCAATGCTTCAACTGTCTGATTGATGAAGTGTGTTCCTTGGTCACTCATAAGGATATTGGGGCATCCAAACCTGGTTATTATGTCATCAAATATAAATTGTGCAGCTGTAGTTTCACTACAATCCTTGACTACTCTGGCTTCATCCCATCTGGTTAAGTATTCAGCCGCAGTAATGATATACCTTGCTCCTATGTGCTTCTCTGGTGGGTTGATGGGTCCCACAAAGTCAATGGCCCATTTTTCAAATGGTTGTAGGGTCATCTACGGTGCTAATAGAATTTCATATCTTCTGTATGGTCTCCCAACTCTCTGGCACACATCACAGGATCTATCATAATCCTTAGCATCTCTATGTAAGGTAGGCCACCAAAGGCCAACTCGCAGAACCTTCTACACAGTTTCTTTCCCTGCATAATGTACTCTTGTGATGCCTTCATGAGGTTCTGCAAGGATTAGTGGGCGTTCTACCTCCATAACACATCTTCTTAGTATCTCATCAAGTCCCATATTGTATAGTTGACCCACTATTAGTGAAAAGTATGCAGAACTCACTACTAGTTGTTTCTTCTGGGGAATTGTATACTCACTAGCTGCCATTCCTGTTAACAAGAATTGGACTATTTCTGTGAAGTTTTCATCGATCTTTCTGATGACGAGAAGATGTGCATTTGACAGTGTATCCTCCAGACTGGTGGGTTCTTCTCCATGTTCCAACCTCAACAAGTGGTCAGGGCCCTTGTTCATTCTTCCTGGCTTAAATATGATCTCAAAATCATATTCTTGAAATAGCAGAATCCATATACATATTTGCCCCCCCAACACTGGCTTGTTGATGAGGTACTTCAGTGTGAAGTGATCTGTGAACATTTTAAAGTGTCCTCCCAATAAGTAGTGGCAGAATTTTTGAAGCGCATACACCATGGCCAATCCTTCTCTCTCTGTGGTGGTGTAGTTAATTTCTACTGTGGATAATTTCCTACTAGCAAAGGCTAGCAGGTGATCGATGTCTCTTATTCTCATTTGTGCTAACACATCTCCCAATGCAATGGACGATGCATCAACATGCACATGAAACTCTTTAGTCCAATATGAGAAAACCAGAATGGGCCCAGTAACCATATTTTGTTTCAGTGTGTCAAAGATCTGCTGGAATTCTTTTGTCCAACTAAACTGGTAGTCCTTCTTCGGCAGCTTCTCCATCGGTGTTGTAATTTGGGAATAGATTTTAATGAATTTCCTGTAATAGCCAGTGTGTCCTAGCACAGTGTGCAGTTGTTTAACTGAAGTCGGAGGTGGAAAATCAGCTATAATTGGAATTTTAGATGGATCAACCAACAATCCCTTCTTGCATACAATATGGCCTAATAACACTCCAAATGGTGATAAGAATATGAACTTCTTCAAATTTAAAGCAATTTGACATTGCCTGCATTTATCCAACATTATCCTTAGAGATTCAATATGATTTTTTAGCAAACTAAACATAGTCCAGTCATCGAATGAGGCTTCTAAAAATTTATGAGGAAATTCTTTGAACGCTTTGACCACCACCCTGGAAAAGATGGTTGGGGCATTCTTCAGTCTAAATGGCATCACTTTATATTGGAATGGTCCCCATTTTGTGGAAAACATGGTCTTGTGGCAGTCCTCCTTGGAAATTTGGATCTGATGATATCCTGATAATCCATCTATAAAATAATACACCTCCCGACCTCTCACATTATCTAACACTTCGTCAGTGAATGGTGTAGGGAAGGGTTCATGCAGGCAAGCATCGTTCAGCTTCTTGAGATCTATGCAAATCATGATTTCACTTGTCTTATTGTCTTGTACCACCATAGGTTTGATCCACTCTGATTTTTCAATAGGTTCAATAATCCCTACTTCCAACATTCTGTCGAGCTCAATCTTCACTTTTTCCTTGTATTTCAGGTTCAGTCTATAGGGTATTTTCTTGAATGGCTTCACATATGGTTTCAAATGTATCCCCATATCTCCCATAGGTCCTTTGATTCGCTTCATATCAGTGAAATTGGTTGGAAACAAGTCCTGATATTCATGCAATAGCTCTGTAATCTTGTCAATGGTAGCAGCATCCCAATAATCTTCGACATTGGCAAGCTTCGGTGTCTCCTCTATTCCAATATTGACCTTTTTTATCTTGATTGGATGACCAATAAATGGTAGCTCATCTCTTGGTACTTTCACATCTCTTTGGCCTTATGTCTCAGTGATGTGTATCTTCCTGGGATCATCATCGTCATCGACATTGATGTTGTAGCAACCCTGCAATTTCTGGAGAGGCGCAGTCCATTCATCCTCTTCTTGTTTGATAGGGGGGCTAGATGCCTCTTCAAATAATTTATGACTCACAATCTATAATTCTTGGTCTACTGAAGGGTATTCACTCTCAAATATAAAGGTGGTGATAAAATTTTGAATCATACCTTCCCAATCTGCAGTGACAAGGCGCAGCTCTGCTTGAAGGTACCAATTGATAGGTGTGGTGTCCAGCGTGTTGATGAATTTGTGAACCCATTTCTCTTGTGGAATATCACTCCAGGATTCTTCATAACTTCACACATGGTCCTTTGGGCAGCCTCGACCTATGCACCTCACTTTGCAGCTTTCTACTTGGGTTGAGAACCGCGATGTCATCAAGGTTCGACATTGTACCCAGTCTGTAATATTTCTTTTGTGCGTCCCCCACCATCTTGTTGGCGTATATTTTAGGGCCTCATCCATTTCCAACAGCCTCTATTTCATTGGTACACTTGCTTCAAATTCCAACAAGAAGGTCTCTAATGGATTCAAACCATCAAAGGTGGGTAAGTTGCTCACCGTTGTACCAATCCAACGAACTTCTCTGGTCAGCCTGGCACACATTCTTTTGGATACTTCATACATCTGATTTTGCCAATTTTCCAGTGATTTTTCTGAGTCTGATGAGAATACACTATCACTTCGCTAGCTGAGATTCCCATTACCCATAGGATTAATGTAATCATGTTGTTTGGATGTCAGTTTGTAGATATTCTCCAATTCATATGCATGGTCTTCTTCTTTGATGGGTTTTGTGTATCTCTGAACTTCATCTGGATCTAAAGGTGAAATGACCCTTAGGATGTATCTTTCAATTGTCATACATCTCTTTTTCAAATCAACAACAGTAGAGTTGTTTAAGGCCCAATCAATTCCTAACAACGCTGGGTAAGGGCAGTTGTCATCAACAATTTCAATGACCCCAAAATCTGCAAAGGTCCTCACTCCGTCGATGTCCACAGGGACATACTCCAGTCATCTAAATGGGCTAAAATCTTGCTGATTATCCATCCTAAGACTTATATGGGAATATAATAACTTTGGTTTTCCAAACAATGCCCAATTTTTCTTTGTCATGACATTAACCTCCGACCCTAAGTCTAGGACCACATAGTCTATTTCATACTCTCCTATCTGATCATTCAAGTGTAATTATTTGTTTGTCCTTCTCCTTTTCCCAATTTGGTGTACTTCCCTATTCAGCAAAGGGTCTATCTTTCCTAGATCATACTGCTTGATTAAATTCTGAAGTTCCCTTATAGTGTTTTCATCCTGGATTAGCTTAATACAAGTATATAGAAATTCCATGAGCTTGCTTACCTCTTTTCCCTTTTTCGGTGAAGAAGACTGATCGAATACCGGTGGCATTCCATATTCTCTTACTTCTTTCCATGTTTTTGATGATGAGCCTTGATCATTCTGAATTATTTCCTTTCATATTCAAATGTTCGTCTTTCTTTCTTGGCATCAAAATTTTGAGTCTTCTCCGCAGCTTTTCTGACTCTTGAGACTTCTGTAGTTTTTCCCTAGGTCACTCTATCTTCTCTTGTAACAACACCTCCCCAAGTAATAACAACGACTCTCGGGTCTTCTCTGTGAGGTTCAACATATATCAACTACACTTGTGGGTTCTGTTGAGGTCCTTGTCTTTCTTGAATCTTAGCCAGTAGCATAGGGAAGTCCTCAATGATATGCTCAAAAGAGTTGCAATAAATGCAAGTGGTGCAAGGGTTCTAACAATACCTTACTAGATGTCCTGACTGCATGCAGTTATAACAAATTATATTTCCTTGACCTCAACCCATTCCTCGTCCTCTGTATCCACCACGAGGATTGAAGTTTCCTCTTCCCGGGGAGTTGTACTGCGTAGTGTTTCCTTTTTGTTGTACTTCTCCTTGGATCTTGTATACATATCTTGAACTTTAATGCATGAGGTCATAGGTCCTACAGTCTCTATCATCATTCCCTACTGACTTACAAAAGGTGAAATATAGGTTTGCAGGTGTCTGAACATACTTTTGCATGTAATAGCACTCACCAGGGCGATGTCGCTTTCTGCATACTTCACACCAGGGCAACGTGACTTGCTTCAAGGGGCTCGGAGCTCCTGAGGTGAAATATTCATGAAATATAGGGAAATGTTCCTTATCATGGCCCTCTGATATGATCTGACAGACCATATGTCTTCTCTATTATCCTTTCCCTTATCCTTCTTTATGTCTTCGAACTGTAAAGACAAACTGGTCAGTTGGCTCAAGATCTGGCTCATACCTGAGCCAAATTCTCCCATAGGGGTTGATTCAAGATTCATGGCGATCTCCAACACCTCAGACTGCGAAGCAATTTTTTGTTGCATCAGAGGAACTTTGATGTGTGGTAACAACACATTGATGAACCATTCTTTGTTCTACTCATCTGGGATATTAAAATTTAATCAGCCTGTTAAGGTCTTGAATCTCTGATCGAATTCCCAGATAGGTTCAACAACCTTCTATTTCATCTCCTTCAACTCTGTAATACATTGTGACTTTGATTTGGGTTTCTTGAATTCTGCAATCAATGCGTTCTTGATCTCAGTCAATGGTTGGGGTTGTGCAAGTCCTTGGACAAGCTTCATGTACCATCTCAGTGCACGATCTCTAAGAGTAGTGTTGAACTAGGTTCTTTTGACAGCCTCATTAGTGACATTCTTAATATTCCACACAACTTCACACAGGAACCAGTGTTGATATGGGTCTTCATATCCATCCCCTCTAAAGATAGGGAACCTGGGTTTCATGTCTGAGTAGATGTTGAAATGATAGTAGTAACACTCTGAGGACTCTGATGACTCTGATTGCCTAGTGTTGTTAAAACAAAAAGAGGGTTGATGATACTTACTTCAACAGTCTACGCAGTTCCTGATTTTTCTAGCTCATTCTGGTGAATTTCTTCAGTTTCTCCTTCCTTTGGCCTATAGGGTTCTAGACGTTCTTCATTTGTTAGATCTGCCTTTTCTCCGCTGTAGAAACCCTCTTCTTCATAGTTTTTCTTAAAGAGGTTCTCAAGGTGAACCTCTCAAAATACTCTTCCACTGTGCATATGTCCCACCTCTGTGTCACTATCGTTGTCTGAATTCCTGAACATCAGCCTTTTCATATCCATCCAGTCTACCGTATCTTCAAGATGTGGTTTTCATGCAAGAGAATCTTGATTCTTAACTTCAGAAAATGAAAACCATAGGGGGTCTAGATCTAATCTCGAACTAGGTATCAACTAACCTATCCAACCACTCAAACAACTCCTGATGGATTCCTCCAAATAAGATCTCGTGGATGTCGGTGAAAATGTATCTTTGTAGCCAATCTTCAGTACTCAAATTAGGGTTCTTGTTTTGGGCTTCAATGAAGTACCTCTCTTGATCTTCTATCCACTTTTGAATCTTTATCTTCGATGGGAACCACCTTGACATTCCCTCATGAAGATTCATTTCCCGAAAACATAACCATTTGTTGTAACAGGGGTAGACCCAAGGTTCACTCCAAGAGTGCACCAACAAGCCCTAACTACTGGCCCTTTCAGCAACACCTGTGAAGTAGATGCAGTCTTACCCGAAGTAGCTATGGGGGGTTGCAGGAATGAGATGTCTACAACCAAGGGAATATCAAGTGGATCTTAACACAATACAACGCAATATACCTAGCTCACTTATCACTAAAATCTAATCCACATTCTATAGATCTAATCTAATCCAATAATTCAATAATAGTATATAAAATATAGAGATAAAGAATCAGTCACACACACATAACACTAGATATATGTGGTTCACCCTCTCCCTAGGGATACGTCCATAGAACTATGCTTATGATATATTAAGGTAAAGATTACAGTTCTTGTATGTGCTCTCTGCTAGAAGATCCTCTTATTCTTCTCTCTTTCTCTCCCTCTCCTGCGCACCCACCTGTAGGACTTGATCTTCGTACCCAGCTGAAGATCTTACAATGCTAGAAGGTTCTTACTCTCAACGCTTCTCTCATTCACAATACAATATTCTATCAATGAAAAACAATCAATAACAATTCCCAACAACAGTACCCACCTAACCTAGGTCCTCTCATCCTCTATTTATACAATATAGTCCTTCACCGATAGCCTTAGGTCGAGACCTAGTTGTCAAAATGCTAGATATACAAACCCTAGCTGTCTAAAACCCTAGGTAAACTTGACCCTCTTTTCCCGAGATTTGCCAGCCTATCTCTCCTTTCATCCCGCTCAGTGCTAACGGTGTCTTTTCCCTCTATCTGATATGTCCTCGATCCATATACCTTACTTATCTATTGTTATCGGATTAATCGGTAGGTGCGGACACTAACAGATCTCCCTAGATCCACCTGGATCTAGAACAAATCAAGACAAGACATGACTCTTTCCCTAAGTTTTAATCATTGAATAAACTAGGAGGCAGGAACAAATAACATACCTTATTATCTCTTCCTAAGGTCTTTGTTTCTCCCACTTCGCACCAGTTCTCTCGTGAAGTCAAGACCAAGACAACACAAACCAACCAAAGTGAAGATAGTAAAATACATTCAACAATCAACTTATGTGTATGATCAAGGAATTACACAATAAAGTGGAAATAGCTTTATGGGAAAGGGACATGCCACTGTATCATATTAATGGAAAGTAAATATTACAACCTGAGCCTTGATTTCGCAAACTTCCTTGCGATGGCTCCTGGATCTGACACACACACTTGCTCAATCCTTGCATGAAGAAGATCAAATCCTCTTGGTAGACTTGCTGGAGTCTCCAAGCCGTTGTTCAAGCTTCAGTCCTTCACACAATTCTTTCACCAATTCTCCAATGAATCTTGATTAACCTTTTCCATGATAATTCCCTCAATATATAGGAGAGAATGAGTTAGTTACTTGGATAATAATGATCCCACAATATCTGGGAATCCAGTACAAGGATAACCATTCGAATGCAAAACCATCCTTCTAGAAGATTCCCTTCTAGAAACATCGAGAATTCTTATTTTTCCATGCTTTAGGAAGAGTTCGCACCCTGACTATTCAACACAGTGTGAGAAGTTCGCACCCTGGCTTAAGGAAGCCTGCGAGAATCAGGCATTCTCGCACCTAAATATAGTAGCAGCCTGCGAACATCCTTCAAAAATGAGTTTTCTGGAGAGAGAAGAAAGTAACTTTTCTCAAGAGAAAGTTATTATGCAGAGCCTGAGTACACCATCATCAATACATCATCACGATGACCAAAATCATGGATAACAGAATGCCCCCCAAAGTATGAGGTTGGAACCAATGACAGCCGAAAGACTTTGTAAGCTTCATGTGTGTGTCGGAAACCAGGATCACACCTAATCGGAAACCTGCGAACAACCAAGCATCTACAGAATATCATATATATTAATTCTGAGGTAGGCATTCCCATACTCAAATCACAGATTGATAACATTGTAGACATGGGTCATGGCCACCAATCATACACTGTGGATCCATGCCATCAAAATACAACATAGTCACTAAGAATACACTGTGGATCTACGTGAGAAATTTCAAATTAAGACGACATAGCCACGATACATACACAATGGATCTACATGTTGCAAATTATACACACTCCATCACAACCTGGAAAAAAGAGATGATATCCAGGGTCTTCAATCTCGTCACCCAAAGTACGAATCTAACCATGTGATTACATGTGTCGAAGTCGAACATGGCAGTAACCACTTGATTACCAGTCATTGATGAAACCGTTAACAAGTGCGAGGGAAATCACCATTGATGTCAATGAGTCCCAAGGTAATTTAGTACAATATATCGAATTTGAATGAATGAGTTGAAGTCGAACATCCAATGGAATCTTTCGATTAGGGGTCAATGATGTAAACCCACTGTCGAAAGCGAGGAAACCTGCCATTGAGGCATGCAAGCTCCAAGGTACCAAAGCATTTCTAAGTCTTGATTCCGGATAATGAGCTGAAGTTGACAGAAAAAAACTCGTCACAGGAGGGCCTTGATGTATCCCCCATCAATGACACGAAATGAGTAACATATTTTGAAGGTGAAATAGAGTATGATGTAAATTGGACTGGACACAGGGAAGGCCGACATGAAGAGATTGGATAACTATAGATGACCGACTCAAATAGGTTTCAGATGAACTTCTCTTGAACATATGAATGACACGACCAATGATTCGGCAACATTGAATCAAAGACGACATAGGGAATGACCTTGTAGCAAATCGAATGAGAGACAAATGCATTTCCCAAACCATCTTCAAATGATGAATAGGGGGTGTCATGTTCAAGAGCGACACTTACTGCCAATCAATACGAAGATGAAAACATATCCCTTTCCTAAATTTTCCCCCACCATTTCTGGTGAGTACCTCTTTATGTTTACGCAAGATTGAGGAGGATAACATATTCTTGTTGATGTAAGCTCATCCTTCGGATGAGTCCCTTGGAGTATGTTTAACGAACCCTAAGAAGGAGTGGTTCGGTCCCATTACGGGTCTGACAATGTTTGTTTAATGAGTCTAGAGATAGAAAACTCGAAGGTTTTTCATGATTATAGAGTTTGGAAAAACACTTAAAAGAGAACTCTCTCAGTTCCTTTTTCACAAAATAGTCTGGATGAGACCGAAAAAGAGATAAATTATCGCCCACCAGATGCGTACTTCAAATACTTTATCGAGCGTGAAAATAGCAAGATCGCCTGGCTATCTTTTCATGTTTAGAGAGTTTGAAAAGAGCTTAAAGAGGACTCCAGGGGGGTTCCTTTTTCACATAACCTTGTTCAGCCCGAAAAAGTGATAAAAGTATGCTCGATCACATTCTCATATATTTTCGAGCGCAAGAACGGACAATGACCACCCTCGAGGTTTTATACAAAAACCCTAAAAAACAATCAAAACGTGCAATGACAAAGAAAAATATATGTCCGTATCCCTATATTTGACCATCAAAATCATCACGCCTGTAAAAGTTACACTCAGCATACATTAGGGATTAGGGTTTAATAGATAAATAATCATAAAAAACCAAATGACATAGTTAAAGTAAATAAAAAGGAGTAAATACTCTTTTTACCACATCATTTTTACCTTTCCACTATTTGAGCTCAAAAAACCCCTCTTTTACCCTCAGAGTTCGACGTCGGATTGTGGGAGCTACGATCGTCCATTCAGTGAGCCATCAATGACAGGAAGGTAGGCTCTTAGTCCTTAACACTTTCATGGTTTAATTTTGCAATTTCATTGGTTAAAATTTCATTTTTAAGTTGATTTATGGAGCCCTACTTGCGCGCTGCCATTCTTGCAGGTAGGCTATACGGGACCTGTGAGAATGGGTGATTCTCGCAGGTGACCCATGAGAAACCTGCGAGGTTCTCGTACTGTACACAAAAGGCACCTGTGAGAACCGCAAAGCTCAAATTGTTTTAAAATTTTTACCCAATGAAAAAGAACCAAAGGATGAAAAAAGTTGCTAATCTTCTTTTTGTGTTCCTTATGCAGATAATTGGCCATCAAAATGGTGCTTGAATGGTGTGAAAGGTAACATGAAAAAGACAATGCAATGGTCAAAAATCATCCACCTACTATTGCTACTTTGAGAGATTGTGGCCTCTTGAAGTACTTTCGCATCCCGAGCATGAGGGCCCAAGTCAGACTATTAGAGTACCTGGTGCGTATGTGGGACCCTGATCAGCAGGTGTTTCATGTGGGGGTCCACACACTGTCCTTAGACATTGAGGACATTTAATTTTTGACTGGATTGTCCCAGTGAGGGTACTATGTGAGCCTGAACGGTAGCAGAGGTGGTGGGTTGCAGATGAGTGAGTATTGTTGTTTACACTACGTTCCCGAGGCTGAGAGAAAGAAAGGAAAAGTAGCTATTTGGGGGGTACGAGATTTGACCCTCCATACTATCCTATTCACTATAGCTCGGATGGTTGGGAGTTCTGCTCCTCATATGGCATTACAGAGTTACTTCCAGTATTCTATTGAGTGTACTGAGCCTCGGGTGTTCAACTGGGCAGATGTTGTGCTTCGCAGTATAAAAAAGCAATTGACCAAACGTAGACGAGGTGACCTGAAGCAATTCGGGTATGGATCTTTGTTGGTATCCTTCTTCCTTGAGAGGGTCCCATTACTGAGGCTGCAGGTTGAGTGGAATATATCGGGTCCCAAAGATCCAAGGATGCTGAGATGGTGTCGTCTCATGGCTCGACACGTAGCAAGACTGATAATCAAGTATGATGATACCTTCTTTGACTGGCTTCAAAAATAATTGTTGATGGTTGACGACTATGCTTATGCCAGGTTGGATTTCCGAGGTGATCCGGATTTAGTACTGCCAGAGGATGCTCAGTGGGGGGACCTTGGTAAGAATTACACACATTTTTCTCTTTTTCAATGTTTTGTGAATTTTTATCATATTCAAATGTTTTTGTTTTATATGTTCGTCCAAAGACTAAGACAAAATCATTTGTTGATATCACAGATGTTGGACCATACAGACCTCCTGGTACTTCTCCCATTCAGCAGCGAGGAGAGGTAGTAGCAACGCCACAATATGCTGAGGATTACCAAGTGGTGGAACAAAATCTGGAGGGCTTAACCATAGATATTCCAGAAATGACTCTGGAAGAGGTTCCACGACGCGATCAACATCATACTGTAGGAGTATCAAGGTCCATGAGTCAAATTCTCCGTAGAGTTTCCCGGGCAGTCATGTGTTACCGTGAACGTCATCCATGGCGTCACTTTGTAGAAGCTATGAGCTTCAGATTTTGACATTTTGGTCTTCGAACAAAACTTTTTGTAAAAAACTCTTTTGATCATTATATATACAGACGGCTTCGACCAGTTTATCATGTGTTTGTGTGAATGTTGATGTGATTGATTTATAAATGATTCAAATGTCTATCCAATACATAATTAGCCAATGCATCTGTTAATGTATTTAGACATCTAGGAATATGTTGATATTCAATGTGATCAAAATAACGTTCCAAGAGGTGAATTCGCAAATACACCCGTAACAAAGTAGGAATTCGAATAGAGTAGACATTACTTAACTGTAGCACTACAAGCTGCGAATCAAGTCGCACAACCAAATGATGAATTCCAAGCGATATAGCATCAACCAATAATTCAATAACGGCGCTATACTCTGCAATGTTGTTGGTCACACGACCGAGGTACACACCTCATAAGGAAACAAGTTCATTTGTAGGGGTGTAAATTGCCCACGCAGTAGAAGCAAGGTTCTGAGTACTATGGCTAGCGCCATCAGTGAAGCCGATATAGGGTAGTGAAGACTCTGACATATGGAAATCAAACACAATGTCACATAAGGGAAGAGACCAGATAACGACAAAAGAAAGCTATAGTAACACACCAAAAGTATGATACAATAAAAATACAAGTACTAGTGCACATATGATTTTATGCATAGTACTTCTTCAAGTACAACCCATTCCTGGGCTCACTCAAAGGGATACCATCGTAATATACCAACTCATAAGCTCCTTTTTCCAAAACTCGTCGAACGATATAAGGACCTCGCCACATGGGTTCAAATTTCCCAGCTCCTAACATATCTCGATCTTGTTCATAGAGAAGAACAAGATCACCTTTGGAAAAAATGCGAGGCTTGACATGCTTGTCGTATTGGGCCTTGACATGCTTTTTCTGAGCTTCTATAACTAGAGTGGCATCACGTCGAGTTTCGTCTAACCACATAAGATACAATAGATGTTCTTCCTCAATAGAAGTGTTGGGTAGGAGTTCAACAACTAGTTTTAAAGAGGGTATCTCACAGTCAATTGGGAGAATGGCTTCCACACCATAGACTAACCAGAAAGATGTAAACCCAGTAGCGGACTTGACGGATGTCCGATACGCCCACAATACCGAAAAAAACATTGTGTGCCAACTTGTTTTATGAATCCCTATCATTTGTCGGAGCATAGTTATGAGAACTTTGTTAATCGCTTCAACTTGTCCATTGGCTTGTGGATAATAGGGCGTTGAGTTATCATGGAGAAGACCCAACTGTTCAGTAAGTTTGGACATCATAAAATTCCTAAAGTGGCTACCATGATCAGTGACAATAGCTTGGGGAAAACCAAAACGATCTATGACGTGATTAAAAAGGAACAATGTTGCAGTCTTTCCAGTGTTGTCAAATGTCGGCATCACCTCGGCCCATTTTGTAAAGTAATCAACAGCTACAATGATGTAACCATGCCCCCCGACCGAGTGAGGGTGACATGTCATGAAATCGATGCCCCATTTCGCAAAGGGATGAACTAAGACCACAGGGTGAAGAGGAGTAGGATGGGACCGAATATTCTGATTATAGGTCTAGCAGGCATGGCATTTCTGAATGGCAGTGACGCAGTCGTTAAACAAAGAAGGCCAAAAATACCTTGCACGTAAGATCTTCTAGGCAGTAGCATACCCAGACATATGACCACCACATGCTCTAGAATGGAAGTCATTTAGACTTTCTCGGCTTCGTCGAACGTGAGATAATGTCGAAAAACAGAGTCAATCCCCCAACGATAAAGAGTATCCCTGAGAATAATGTATTGACGAGCTTGATAGCGTATGCGACGTCGATTAGTACTAGACAAAGTTGGCTGGAAATTCTGGGTTTGGAGATAGATAATGATATCCCCATACCAAAGATCATCAATGCTAATAAGGAAAAGAGATTCATCGGGTAATGAATCAACTGCTACATTTTCCGTTGCAGAATGGGGAAATTCGCATATCAACTCAGCGAAAACTAAGGACTTCTTGGAATTGGTGCGTTTGAATTCCAAGTCAAACTCTTGGAGTATCACAATCCATTTGGAGTATTTTCCCCCTAGCAATTGACGTGTCAAAATGTGTTGCATAGGGTTGGAATGAGAAATCACCGTAGTCTTGCGTGAGAGGATATAGTGTCGGAAGCGTTGGACGGCTTGGACGGAAGCCAAGGCCATTTTCTCGACATGTTGATACTTGATTTTAGTCAGCATAAGACTTCGACTCAAGTAGTAAATAACATGTTCGTCGTGAGCATCATCTTCTTGGACGAGAACCATGCCAATGGTGTAATCCGAGGCAGCAAGGTAAAGGAAATAATCGGGACTGTAATCGGGTGGAAAGAGTAGCGGAGCTCGAGTTAAGGACAAATTCAAGCTTCAAAAGCATTGTTGGCAATGGTATCCCAGACGAACTCTAAATCTTTCTTTAATAGCCGTGTAAATCCACGAGTGATCTCGGTGTAATTTGGGATAAAACGACGAAGAAAGTTTGCTTTCCTCTGCAAACTTTGTAACTGGCGCAGTGTAGAAGGAAGAGGGAGATTAAGTATCGCCTCAACCTTTAAAGGATCCACCCGGATCCCTTGACGTGAAACGATAAAACCTAGAAGACGGTTGGATTCCACGCAAAAAATGCACTTATGAGGGTTTAAACGTATACGATAGAACCGACAGCGAATGAAAATGGCCCGGAGGTGGATTGGGTGATCGACTCTGCACATAGAATGAGTGGGTAAATTGTCCAAATAGGGTTGAACGATGTGCTTGATATCATGAAAATCATAAGACATAGCACGTTGAAACGTTGTGCGAACGTTCTTGAGATCAAAAGGAAGTTTCCGATAGGCAAAAGTACCCCAAGGACAAATAAAATAAGTCTTATGTTGATCCTTAGGAACTATGTTAATTTGATTATAGCCGGAGAAACCATCCATGAGAGAGAATATTTCACTTCCGGCGTAGTCATCGACAATCTGATCGACGAAAGGGGTAGGAAAGTTGTCTTTGGGACAAGCTTTGTTGATATCCCTATAATCAACGCATACACGAATTGTACCTTGTTTCTTGTCAATCGGGACAAGATTGGAAACCCAGTCTGTGAGGGCCACCGGATAAATAAAGCCGACTTTCATAAGTTTCTCGACTTCGAGCTTTATAGCAGTCGCTTTACATGGATGAACTGGACGAAGGCATTGTCGGACGGGTTTAGCACCAGGGTATGTCTTTATCTCATGTATCACAATCGCAGGGTCGATCCCTGGCATTTATTCATAGCTCCAAGTGAAGATGTCACGAAATTCTTTGAAAAGGGAAGTGTAGGTGACGATTTCGTCAGAAGAAAACGAAGCTCCAATGTGGAAATTTTCGATAATACCAAGTTTGATGGATATGTCAATGGGAATCGTGGGTGAGATATTGCTTAAGTTCCCTTCAACAAACACATCATGTGTAGACTCAGGAACAATCGAGATGACGACAACGGTCGACGGGGTCAAAATCCGTTGGTAGTTCTCAAGAGTGTGTTGCTCCAGAAAGAGGATAGAACGATGATGCCCATCGTCCCAAGGGGTGTCCTCCATGAAGGACATGATCATCTCGTCAGTGGGAAAAATAACACAAAAAGGATAGGGAGCCAACTCATCAAGAGAAGGGGTAGAAGGTGTTTCCAATTGAATGACCTAGAAGGCGGATTTGACCGGACTTAACGGCATGGTGTCGCCGTAATGAAGATGATATCCAGGGTCAGGTACTATCCAAGGATCATGAGACACAAGAAGTTCGTGAGGCAAGGCGGATATCATGTTGATAGAAGCAACTGACGAGCGTGGAACATCGGGCGGTGGAATGGGGAAAGTACCCATTAATGAGGAGTCCTTAAAAAGGCCTACATCGACGTTCTCATAACCCGGTGGGGTTTTAGCAATAAATGGTACGTTTCCAGTACAGGTATCGAAATTGAAGAAGGCGAGTTTATTGATGGTGACAACCTTACCGTGATGCGGGAAACTTAGCACACGGAAAAGGGTCGACACAACTGCACGCATGGAATCGATCCAGCTACGACCAAGCAGAAGATTATAATCAAGGGGAGCGTCAAAAACTTCCACTTTGACTTGGACCGTTTTGCCTTCTAACATGATGGGCAACGAAGGAAGAACACCATAGGGCTTAAAACCAGAGCCATTGAAGGCTTTAAGAGTGTTCTAGGATTCATTCAAAGAAGGAGAGCCAATGGATTTCCAGCAAGAAAGAGACATAACACACGTCGAGGCACCCTCGTCGATAACGGTTCGAAAAATGTTCTTGTCAAAGACAACCACTTTGATATGGAACGCAAGTTGAGGGGGTAACCTTGGAACATGATCTTCCAAGTCAAAGATTATTAAATTTGTATCCGTCGGATCAATTCCACCGATAGCTTTCAACAGTGCCTTCCGTTGTGTGGAACAAGTTTGAAGGACTTCAAGGGCTGACATCGCAGAAGGTGCTTGGGCCAGATCTTCAACAATGTTGTAGTTCTGGGAAGCATGAGCATGAGGATTGAAAGCCGATTTCAGAACGACACCCTTTGGGGGGGGTCGCAGAACTGTGTCGAGACTCGGTCGTTCGAGATGGAGAGGACTGTTGGTAGGTGGAGTCATGGGAGAGGGTTGTACAAAAGAAGGGGGTAAATCGTCAATCTTCTCCTTAGAGGGAGAATAATCTTTGGCTCGAGTAGTGAGCGCAACGTTGTTTTTCTTAGAATCACCAGTACACATCAAAACATATGATGTATTAGAAGAAGAGGGTTGGTTGTGGATAACCAACTGAGCCTGTTGTTGAGACGGGAAGGGTTGGGACAAGACAACCAGTGCAGGTGGTTTTGGAGTTCCTTGAAGGAACTTAGTGATCTCGGCACGTCGTGGACAATCCTTCGTGTAGTGATCATCACCATAGATGAGGAAAGGGTATCGTGGTTTATTCTTATCCTGATCATCAGCAGGGCTAGTTTTGGTTTGCTCTGCTTGATTATTTTTTCCCTCCTTATTCTTACCTCTCCCCTTTTTAGATTTGTTTTTACCGGCTAGGGTAGATTTAACTGGATTTACCTCTGAAGTCTTTCCGGTGGGAGGGGTAGGAGACGGAGCATTTTGAACATTAGAAGAAGCAGATTTAGGGTTTGTGCTTGAAGAAGGATGTGATTGGGCTTGGGCTGTACCAATCACACCGTCAGCTGCATGCGAGGCAACTGGAGTATTCGAAGTGCTGGAAGCATTAGGACGAGGTAAGTCAGGTAATAAATCGTAAAGGGTTCCCATTTGTGAATAAACGAGGTCAAGATATTGAGCACGACTTATAGCTTGCTCTTCCGTGACCATGCCACTCATGACAATCTCCTTACCGATTTCATTCACAAATGATTTTGTAAACCATTCTGCCAGTAACTGATCGGGGAGCTCAATTTTAATGAGACGTCGTCTCCTTCACCACTCATGGATGTGATCAGATATATGAGTGCCTTTTCTTTGATTGAAGGAAGTCAAAATCTCGGTCCCGGTGTCATAACGGATTGGCAACTGGTAATGCGTAAGGAAATCCATAGCTAAGGTGTTGAAGTCAGAGAAGAAACCTCATGGAAATTCGATATACCACTTCGCAGCAGAACCTGTGAGGGTTCGTTGAAAAAGACGTAAACGAATAGAGTCATCCATCAACAAGTTGGATGAGCACCATAGGTGAAAATTCATAATGTGATTGTTTGGGTCCTCTCCCACTTTACCGTCGAATTTAGGGATGTCCGATGGAAGCTTGGCTGGTATAACAAGCCATTAGGGAGAGTGATAGATAGGATCATTTAAAATACTTGACAAATCCAAAAGATCCAAAGTGGCGAGAAAGGGTAACTGTCGATTCACCTAAGGGTACTGGTGGCTTTGGGGAGGAAGCCCTGTCGGCAAACCAGTAGGACCATAAGAAGTTTGCATATAATGTGAAGATCCAGGCATATTCGGTGGTGGTTGGAGAGGATAGTAGCTCATAGGAGTACACCCTGGAACAGGGGCTTGAGTTTGAGCATTCGACCCCCAAATGGGATTGAACGAACCTGGATATGGTTGGCCCATATTAGGGGGTGTTACAGACGCAGCTGGAAACTGTTGCCCCCCAGTCGGTTGAGGATGATTTTGTATCAACTGATTCCAATACTGGGCCAAGGATAGAGGTATGTTTTGCCCATAAGCTGGGGTTGCCCCTCCCATTGAAGGTGGTGTGCCAATTGAGGGAAATGTTCCAATTGGAATTTTCCAACTGAGAGGGGGTTGAGTTATACTACCTTGATGAGATTTTCCACCAACCAGAAACTGATAAGTTGGAGTGAATGATGGAATAGCGCCACTAGGATTAGGATTTCCAGTAGAAGACGAAAAATATCCTCCAAAATGAAATTGAGGGAGTGTTGGAACAAAACCGGGAAGAAAGTGCCTAGAAGAAGAAGGACCACTAGGAGAGCCAGATGGAGTTTGTGCAGGAGTAGGAATGGAAGCATTCAACGCATGGTATCCAGGTGGTAGTGTCTGAGCGACGTTGGGTGTTTGATGTGTGTTGATGGGAGCAAGACTAACTGCAGTAAACCCGGTTGGAACACTTGAAGTAGCTGCAAGATGGGCCATTTCGGCAAGGACGGTAAAGTGATAATTGGTAGTCAACGGTATTGTCTCGGGACTAGAGATTTCGAAAATCACAGGTGGATTGATTTTAGAAACCACAAGGGAACCGAGACCAAAAATGTCTCTTTGGAAAACACCTGTAGACCAAAAAAGATCTTGGCCTTCTATACCGGGAAAGGGTCCAACTGGTGATCCATAAGATGTAACAACTAATTCTCTGGAAGAATTCAGTCGCATAAATGGTCGCTCGGAATCAGAGCGAAGTCAAAAGTCCTCTCGAGTATTAGTAATCCGAAAGTGTTCTAGAGAATCAGTGCATTCCACTTGTGGTGTGGTGACGACTGGGACTTCACTCTCCGGAGGAGAGCCTCCAGGTGTGCTTGTGGGCAAGGGTTGAGAACCTTCCATATGCTCTGGAGATAAACCCTGCATTCTACGTGAATGATGTGGAGGAGATATTGTAAACGAGCGACAAAATTCATGAAGAAAATCCTATGGTCAACTTCGAGAAACAAACAACACGCGCTAGTAAACAAAATCTAGGAAACAACACCAAGCAAACAAGACCTTCTAATTTTGAAGCCACTAGTTGGTGATGAAATCCAAGGTCGCAACAACGAGACAAGAAGGGGCTGGGCTAAGGTGGAAAAGTTACGCTGATGACCTGCTTAACGGACTTACACCCTGGTGCAAGCTCCCACACATAATCGTGGGTATACCATGAACACTTTCCCCTTCATAGTCACCTCGGGTAAGAACCTAGAAAGATAGGCCACTAAGGTCACCACCAACAATAATAAATCCTCGATTAACAGTCGACAGTCCAATCCACACGCAAGGGTAGGGTATCTAGCCCGAAATCAACTCAAAAGGCTTCCACTCATCATTGTGGGTATACCTCCGAGTGATCCCCGTAATACGTGCAATCTCTACACTGATACCAACAAAGTAGGGTGAGTAACTCTGCCAATATCAATGCGACCTCGTGCTTGACCCTTGTGTGAGAAGGGCTTCCCACGACAAGATGTTGCATATGTAATTTAACCCTCCCTAACACAAGATTCTATTGTATGTTTTGTGCTTTTGGAGAGTGTATCTCTCTTCCTACTCCAAAGCACTAGCCTAGCTAAATGTTGGTGTAATAGAACCCTAGAAAAGAGTTACTAGATAAATTTTATGATTACGCGGTGTTAATAAGATCTATTGTTTACTCAAAGGCAACGGAGATGAAACTTATGTTGTATGACTCTAACCCAACAATGCATGGATGAAAATGAAATAGATCACTCTGCATTCAATGAATCCTATGTATGGGAGAGAGAGAAAGTTTTCTAGATCAACCGTGAACTACAATGCAAAATTTCCTTTAAAATACAAATGCAACAAATCACAAATCAACAACAATTCTCTATTGTGTCTTTTTCAATAAATTCAACAAGTGATTTTCAATGTTTTTCGAAAACGAAAATGATTTTTTGAAAGAAAAATTTTTGTTCACTTTTTCAAAAAGGATGCATACTATGATAGTAAGAGTAATGAAAATAAAAAAACCAATGAACAAGCAATGATAAAAACCCAATCCACTCTTTCAATGAAAACAAAAATAAAAAGCAAACCAATGTAGTCTTTTCAAATGCATAAAAAATGATCTTTCAAACAATAAGAAAATGATAAAGACCAAGAAAACTCAACTTTCAACCAATCACTGGGTCTTAACTAATCAAACACACTCAGATCCGAAATCAGAGAGTATGGTTTTGCCAAGAAAATTCAAGAAACGAAAGTCAAGATAAAAGTGACAAGAACAACTTTGAAATCCTAAGACTATTCATGCATGCAAACGAAGACAAGAAAGACATCAATCAATGGTCCAAGAAACTCTTATGAGGCACCTAGACTGATCTGGGCAGTTAAAGATGCCAAAACACAAATCCAAATTTTTGAAAAAATGAGTTCACAGGCTGGCAATACTACATAGTGCAAGAATCATTGATTCTTGCAGGTGACCCTTGAGCAGGGTGCGAGAACCTCACACTGAATCCTGAAGGCAGAATGTGAACCCTACCTATTCTCGTAGGCTACAGTGAAGTGCAGTGCGAGAATGTCTTAACATAGTCAAAATTTTGGAAAATGAAGCAAAATTCGAAAAAGCCTCTTGACCTAGAGGGTCTATCAGGATATCTTGAAGACTCAGAGATTGATAGGACAGGAGAAAAGTAAAACCAGAGCAAATGGCCATAGAAAAATACCAAAATCCATAAAGAAAATAGGATTCTCCCCAGTGGAGTTGCCAATTTTGTTATCGGATTAATCAGTAGGTGTGGACACTAACAGATCTCCCCGGATCCACCTGGATCTAGAACGAAGAAAGACAGGACATGACTCTTTCCCTAAGTTTTAATCATTGAATCAACTAGGAGGAAGGAACGAATAACATACCTTATTATCGCTTCCTAAGGTGTTTGTTGCTCCCACTTTGCTCCAGTGCTCTTGTGAAGTCAAGACCAAGACAACACAAACCAACCAAAGTGAAGATAGAAAAATACATTCAACAATCAACTTATGTGTATGATCAAGGAATTACACAATAAAGTGGAAATAGCTTTATGGGAAAGGGACATGCCACTGTATCATATTAATGGAAAGTAAATATTACAACCTAAGACTTGATGTCGCAAACTTCCTTTCGATGGATCCTGGCTCTGACACACACACTTGCTCAATCCTTGCATGAAGAAGATCAAATCCTCTTGGTAGACTTGCTGGAGTCTCCAAGCTTCTGTTCAAGCTTCAGTCCTTCACACAATTATTTCACCAATTATCCAATGAATCTTGCTTAACCTTTTCCACGAGAATTCCCTCAATATATAGGAGAGAATGAATTAGTTACTTGGATAAGAATGATCCCGCAATATCTGGGAATCCAATATAAGGATAACCATTCGAATGCCAACCCATCTTTCTAGAAGATTCCCTTCTAGAAACATCGAGAATTCTTATTTTTCCATGCTTTAGGAAGAGTTCGTACCCTGACTATTCAACACAGTGCAAGAAGTTCTCACCCTGGCTTAAGGCAGCCTACGAGAATCAGGCATTCTTGCACCTAAACATAGTAGTAGGCTGCGAACCTCCTTCAAAAATGAGTTTTCTAGAGAGAGAAGAAAGTAACTTTTCTCAGGAGAAAGTTCTTATGAAGAGCCTGAGTACACTATCATAAATACATCATCATGATGACCAAAATCATGGATAACATTTATCATCCCTGATCTCCTCATCAAACGGCTAGCTTTCTTGGGCTTCGCTCATTCTTTTTTTCTCTTTTTCTTACTTCGACCCAGTAAAAGTCACTGTGTCTCCCGCGAAGTTCACATTTTACCTCTTCTTCCTTGATCTTTGCTTGATTCCATATCCAAGGGCCAACAATCGGCTCTCAGTATTTTGTGAGCAGTGGTATTACCATCGAAGTGTCCACCTGCAGGACCATCATAGAGCTCCTTCATAACCTTGTCAGTGTCTTCTCGTTCAAGACATATTAAAAAGTAGCCCATCATAATTAACGCAGAAAAGCACCGAATTTATGAGGCGATATTGTGTCGATTTTAGTTTGAGAGCTCTCCTTTCCCTGGGGTTTAGGTTTTCTAGGAAAGTCCTATGATGCAGGAGATAAGTTAGTTTCCCATACCAAGAATCCTTCCCTGGGGATACATATGAAGCTTCACTACACCATAATGCTAATTCATTCTCCCACCTCAGGTCTTGATTTACTTGGTCCTGGGATTCAGTTTCTAGTTTACATAATCCTTGTCCCTTGACTAGTTTGGTAGGTTTTATATCTAGATCAAATTCTTGGACCACTTCCATCCAATTTTCTCTTCTTTACCCCATCTCCAGTTGAGTGAATAGGGATCGGATTGATGGATGAGGCACAATGACTTTGATGTGATTTTTTAGGATGTAAGATCTAAAATGTTTTATTGCTTTGTATACCATATAAACTTGCTTGTCTATAGAAGGGTAATTTAGTTCATCCACTTGGAGATTAGTGCTCATAAATGAGATCATTGCCTCCTTTTCATCATCCTTCGTCAACATCGTAAATAACGATTGGTCGGAGGCAAAAGTATAGAGAAAAAAAGATTTGCTAAAGTCGAGACTTCGCAATATTGGAGCTTGATATATTGCAGTCTTAATATTGCTGAAAGCACTTTTCCGTTCATCATCCCACTTAAATTCAACATATTTGTAGATCATTTTCTGTAAGGTTTTAATTGTTTCAACGAAATCAGGGGTGAATTTCCTCACAAAATTGATTTTCCCAAAGAAGGATTGCATAGCCTTTTTAATTGTGGGGTAAGGGAAGTTGAGATATTGCCCTAATTTGTTCTAGGTATATGTGAATTCCCGCTTGAGATATAATATGACCCATTAGTTTCCCTTCCTCGATGCAAAATATAGTTTTCTTAGGGTTTAAATATATATTGTATTTCCTACATCTTTCGAAAATCTGGGTTAGGTTTTGGATGTGGTCTTCTCTATTTTTTGAATACACAGTCACGTCATCCAAATAAATTAATACACAGTTTTTTATTAGTCCCTGAAACGCTACATCCATGGCCCTTTGGAAGGTTTCCCTTGCATTGATTAACCCAAAGGGAATGCGTTTGTAAGAAAAGGTTCCCCACTAGGTTTATAAGGTAGTTTTCAATCGATCTTCCTTTGAAACTAGAACTTGGTTATAACCTGAAAAACTGTCCAACAGAGAAAAGACCTTAGAACCGAACATGGTCTACAAGCATTTCTCCATTGGTGGGACTGGGTAATTGTCCTTTTCGGATGCTCTATTGAGGTTTCTAAAATCCACACACACATGGATCTCCCCAGAATTTTTCCTGACCTGAAATATTATTTTAGCATTTAGTAATTTATTTAACTCTTGACACATGAGGGGTTCCAGCGATGGGTGGTACTTTCAAATCTTCTGTTGGAATGGTTTTACTCCAGGTTTTAATGAGATTATGTGTTGAATGATACGAGTATCATAAGTTTTTAGATATTGGTAGGACCATGCAAAAACATCTTGATATTCTCTGAAAAGTTTGAGATAGGCCTTCCTTTCTTCTTTAGACATTGTCTTGCCTATATTTGTATTTTTAGGGTTTTCCAGGTTCCTAGGTTTATAGTCTCATACATGGGACAAAAAATCTCGGTCTTTGTTTTTGTTGACCCTTTAAATATTTCCCTTAAGTAAAAAATATTCTCCAAATTGGCCACCCCTTTCAGTATCGTGTGAAACCTTGGTTTGTTAGTTGATTGATATTTTTTAGATCTTTGTACATGGGGATCAGTTTCTACTAGTTTCTCCTGAAATATTTCATCATCAATAGCCAAATCTTTAAAATTTTCCTGATAGGTTAAAATGTTTATGATATGTTCATCTCGTTCAAAGACCTTCCAATTAGAAATATTGTTGGGCACTGATGGCTTGTAGAGTAGCTCCATAGTGAACTGGGAGGCTTCATAGTCTTTTAAAGGGGATAGCCTCAAGGAAGCAGTGGCCAAGGAATTAGCAGGAGTGTTATTGATTTTGGGGATCATTGTAATGTTGAAAGATTCAAAATGTTCTATTAGCCTGTGCAATTCCTGTTGATAATTCCTCAGGTGGGGAGAGTTGCAGTGTATAGTGTTTCTTACTTTACTAATGATGATTTCAGTGTCTTCAAACACCTTTAGTTTTTTAATGTTTAATTCTATGAATTTCTTTATCCCTTACACTAAACCTTCATACTCGACGGTGTTATAAGTGCATTCAAATTCTAGTCTGCAGGAGAGGAAATTTTGTTTCCCCTCCAGATCAATAAGGATACACCCTACTCCTAACCCTTGTTGTGATTTAGATCCATCAAAGTACAAGGTCCAAACTTGTGAGAAAGAACCATCTTATTCTCATTGCCTACCACTTTCATCCTTTCCTCCTATCTGATCTGTGGTTTTCAACAGAAGTTCTTGACAGGAGAGGATTTCTTCTTCCACCATCGGTAAATTTTCTTGAAAAGTCATTTCGGAGTTTCTAGTAAGAGGGACATCAGATGAGAGAGGTGAGAAATTACTAAAATCAGAGTCGTAGGAATAGTTTCCTATCACGGGGAAATATTTCGAAGAGGGTTTGTGGAGAGCTTCTATCTTGGTGAAAATATGTTTTAGATACATTTCCCTATCGATCCTAATAATGTTTTTGTTTCCCTTTAATGGAAACCAAAGGTGAGCCCATTCTATGCTAAAGTATCCATTCAACTTCTTAGACCAGTCTTGACTACGTAGCAGTCCATAAGTTTCTGGTATATCTACTACAATGATTTCAATCACTTGAACAACTTTTGGGTGTGTTTCCATTAGGATCATGACATCTTTGATTTCTCCCATAACTTTCACCAAGGTTCTATCCAATTGTATCATATGTTTATCACTTTTGAGAGGGAATACGTTTAATTTCTTGCATACAGATAATGAAATAACATTAGAGGATGCCCCTGAGTCAACCAAACAATTATGGAGGTTTCTTTTGAAGACTTCAAAAGTCAATAGGAACTGTGGGACAAAAGGATTTCATTTCTTATCTTCAGAGCAAGCGTTTACAATTGACTTATTTCTTGGATGTGTGAGGGACGGATTTTCTCCTTGGTAAGTGCTTGTTATAGAAGTTTCTACTGACTTCAAATCTTGTAACAAAAAGTCCTTTTGTTGGGGAATTCTACACATGTCCATGACCAATATATTTGCCTTCAATTTTTTTAAATATTCTACTATGTTGTAGTCTGGCCCGGGATATTCTCATGTATGGATTTTTATAGGATTTCTTTGGGAGGAAAAATATTCTTTGAGGTGATCGGATTCTTTTTTTCCTCTCGAAGTGTGGGAAATGGTAAGTTCGTTTGAGACCTGTTGACCCCTACTTCATGTTTTCACAACCAAGACCTCTACAAGTGGTTCTTGAACCTAAAATAGATCATCGAAAGGCATCAACAGGTTAGGGTCCCATAGAAGCATGGTTGCTTCTTCTGGTGGGTCAACTTCTTCCCGATCAACAATATTCATCGTTGATCTACTTGATTGTTTGGTAAGGGAAACTTCGTCTAGGAACCGGTTGGCCATCAAATTCATGGCATGAACCTATTGTGGATAGTCTCTTTTAGAATGTTTCTCTTGGTGATAGGTACAAAAAGAATCGGATGCCACATTTCCCAGGTCGATGTTTAAGTTGTTTGGGGTAGGTTTAATTGATTTGAGCGATGGATTTCTTTTTAAAAATGGTTTATAGGTTCGTTGCCATTGGTTTCCTTCCCTTGCATTTCTTTTCATGTCTATGATTTTGTTTGACAACTTCTTTATCATACGTTGTTGATCCTCTATGTCTCCACTTCCCTTTTCGGGACCTTGTTCAGTTTGTTTCCCTGGGGGTATAATCAACAAGAGTCCTCTCTTTGGTGGAGGTTTAACTTCCTTCTTAACTAATGAGACCTTGCCTTATTTACATCCCTTCATTTGGAATTCGATTTTTTTGGCTTCCTCAAAATTCTCAACTAGGCTTGTTTTGGCATCCCTTTTTACAAACATGGAAATGGAAGTAGGGAGAGCATTAGTGTATACTTCAATTTGTAACTCCTGAGCAGGTTTAGCTTCGGGTTGGAATTTGTTTAGGATAGTGGTGAATCATTTATTGAAGTCTTTAATATTCTCCTTTGAACTCATGGTGGTGGCGAACCACTCAACCATCAAATCTCTTGTAATGGTTTCTTCTAAAAATTTGTCTAAAAAATCCTTTTGAAACTTCGTCCAAGTAGTTATGGACCCTACCGGCAGGTTGAAATACCATGTAGAGGCTTAATTTTCAAAGGTATAAGGTAAAATCCTGCATACTACATCTTCATGTTGGACATTCATTAGTCAAATAACTAGTATGAACTTTTTGATATGGTCTTCAGGCAATCCTAAGGTTTCAGGGTCAAATTTAGGGAGTAACTTTTCTGGATGTCGAGGAAGGTTATGTACTCATCCGGGTATTTCTAGAGCATCTTTGGCCAACCAAGGTTGATTATTATGAGGTGGGTTTCCCCTTTCTTCATTATGACCATTGTTATCCTCCATGTTGTCTCACTCCAAAGCTGAGAATTCCAAGTTAAACCCTTCCTCGTCAGATTCAAAATCGTCGAGCTTAGAGAAGTTACTAGGTGTTATTTCAGGAATTAGATTGAGAGGATGTTAGATCTCGGTGAGGGTGAAATCTATCAGGTCTTCTACTGTGTGAACAAAAACCTGGTTGGGGGTGTCGACCACTGGTCTTCTTACTTGTTTCCTATGAGGATGTAACGGAGCTAAGGGTAGTGCTCCAATTTGTCAGATGTAAGCTCTTGTGATTCTTCTGAACTGGTTCAACTCCTCGTGGGGAAGAGCGTAAGTTATTTCAGGGAATAAATTTTCTTCCTCTTGTTGGGTGAGGTACTCATTTCAGGAGTACTCATTGTATGTGGGTTTTCTTGAGAATGACTATCCATGCATGTGGGTTGTTTTGAATCTACAGGATGTGTGAAATATTATATCAGAAATATTGTTAGCCATTCATTCATCCTCCCTCCTTCTAGTGCCAATTTTGTTGAGGGGTCCTAAATCCCTTTAACTCAACAGTATGAACCAAACCCACCACCGAGGCCCAATTAGACTCTACAACATTTGATAGTGGAATGGTTCTCCATATCCATCGATCCGACCAAATAATCTATGGGATTTAAGTAGTGATTTAAAGGACGTCTTCTTATGAAAGTTCCTTCTTCAGTTTAAACATTCTCTTTTTGCATTTTCTTTTACTAGGTGAGGCTAGTAAAAAGGATGTGTGCTGGTATAAACCAATTATTAAAAGGGGAAACTTAATTACTGGAGAATTCTGAGCTTGGGATAACCCTCGTGCTCAAGCATGCAGACAAAGACTTTCACACCTGTGACAAGCCTAGTACTAATACATCAACTTGTTGGTATTTTAATTATTGACTGAGATACAATTATCGAAGGAAAACATACATGCAATAAAATTATGGCAAGAAAATTTGTTTCCTTATTTCTAATCACTAATCACACATTAACACAATGATTTGATTTCCACCATTAGAAACAAGAACTATAAAAATATATAATCAACTAACTTATCAATAGATTCAGAAACTCTTACTCGTTACAACATCCATTCATGAAACAAAGTCAGAAGTAGTTCCTCCTCAGATCCAATCACACATTCCTTGGATGAAAAATAGAAGTTTGTATCCAGTCCTAAATAGGACTTCTCAATTAAGGTAGTTCTAAAATAGTTCTTTACAAGTCCAAAAATGAGGGTCTTTTCCAAAACCATTGACCCTTTATAAAATGTCAATCCTCTTATTTATAACAAATCATTAACTAAAAATAACTATCAAAAGTGAAATCTAAGTAAAACAACACATCGCCACATGGTGCTTCCATGTCACTATATTATAAGAGTCATCGAATGGTTTCACTGAAGTGGATAACTCTTATCATACTCTGACCATTTGAAAAAGATTTCCTCGCATGTGTTGGAATATGAGAATCTGTGTTGGTCCATCGGGGCCGAAAGGATCTCCTTTATTTCTACTGCCTGTACCTGATACTTGACTATTTTGACCCTTAACTGTTGTAATACTTTTTGAGCCTTTATCGTGTACTCCATAAACTGTTATACTTGTCCTGGCGCCATGTTCTCCACCTTTTATATCTCTGCAGTCCATGCCGAGTCTTGTTCTACATGTTGTTTGACTATTTCATGCAAGTTGACAAAGTCCTCGGGTGAGCCAAATTCTGGGAGACCGATGTATTTCATCTCCCAATTAATCTTGACCCAACTTATTTCACAATCGATCCATTTCTCTTGAATCTCCTGTTGAGGTTCTTGGGCAATTTTTACCCAGTATTCGACCTCTTTCCTTATCTGATCTATGTTGTTGTCCCTCAACACCTGAATGTCATGCTCTTCGGCATCTTGACCGTTTTGAACTGCGATGATGTAATCAATTCTTTCCACAACTTGGTGGGCCTTCTCGTACCATCTTTACACATATTTGCAGGTTGTTAGTGACATAAGAGTGTTTTCTTGGAGGTCATCTATCCATGCATTAAAAAGCTGTCGTTCATTTTTGAATTTGTTGTAGGCATATTGGAATTCGCTTCTCAAAAATACTATGGCCTATGTGGAATTCTGATATTATTTCGCCAAATAGCGTAGATTCTCTAGCTCCTTTAGCGCAACGTCCATATCCTATTCATATTTCCTTTCTCTATCTAGGGTGGCATTTGTGATCTCCATCCTTGCGCCAATAAGCTCAGATGTTTTGGTATGCTCTGTGCTGATCAATTTCTCCTCTATGGTGATGAGTATCGAAATGTCCAAAGTAAGACTCCCTTTATTATTGGTTCTCTTCTTGATGTATTTCATCCTTTAGTCATAGGAAATTTCTTGTATATAGATGACCTCATCAACAGGTTCGGGGATTTGTTGTTCTCCCCAAGTAAGAGTGATTTACAGGCTCTCGACGGTGTATATCTATTCAAGAATGGGTTTGTGAACCTTTTATGTATGTCTTGATGGCTCAACCTCTGTTTGTTTCTCATCAGTTGGTAGGGTACTGGCCAAAATGAAGGTATCAAGGCAGGTTCGGTACTTACTTGGTAATCGACTGTTGAGATGTCGATTTCCTGTTGTGGAATTTCTTCTTCTTGTTCGTCTGATCCTGGCTGATCCCTCAAGCTATCCATTGGGGTTCCTGGTATGTCGAGTGGCTCAATGTCCAAGGAACTTTGTACCTCATTCTCATTCTGTAGACGACTCTAACTTGGAGCATTGGAACCTGGGGTGGATTCTCTCTTAGGTTCTTTCTCCTCTGTAATTTGCACCGGAGTGACCAGGGAAACCTCTGAACTCTCCTCATCATCGTAGATGGTTATTTAATTGAACAAGGGATTTGGAATACTTTTTCTTCCTTATTTCCTTTATATCTTGGGCCAAGACGAAACTTCCCCTGGTGATCCGGTGATCCGACCTGTGGTGGTGGAGCTTCAGTTTTTTTTGACCCGGTTGTTTCTTCAATATGTATTGGTTCTGGGCCACTTCGTTCTCCTCAGATTTCTACTAGGTCATCAGTCATGATCCTTGTTTGCACTCTTTTCGTCGATGTGTGAGCAAAAAGTGAGTGCTTACATGCCTAGTTGGGCTCTGCTAGTCATGACAGCTGTATGTAAAGAGGTTAGAAAGAAAACAATAGAGCTATTAACAAGAATTAAATAAAAACTAAAATAAAAACATGAGCATGAAAATAAAAATAAAAACAAATGAAAGTGGACTAATGTCACCAATAGATAGGCTGATCTGATTAGTGAAATCCAGAGGTACACAAAGGGGAAAGGGGACTTGGGTCCCTTCCTTCTCCAATGGAAGGCTCTTGAG
>ML777286.1:754994-804812 GCA_009831015.1 Picea engelmannii | reverse complement strand
GGCTCTTTAGGGCACCCTTAGGTCTTTGACCAGCCTCCCTCCGTAGATTGAGCTCGGATTTGATGTCAAATCGACTTGGGAGCCGATCCAATAGTGGTTGGGAGGCCGACCAGCTTCATAAATGCGTCGTTTGGCAGGCACGCAGGTTTTGTACTCCACAGCCGCGCATATGCGCCCGATGTACGAAGATGTAGCGCGCATGCGCGCATTTTCCATAGGTGCGATGCACTTTTTAATTTTTTAGCCGATTTTGTATAGTTTTGGCCCTTTTGTTGTGCTGTGGAGTTAATCCTTGTGCCATGAATGACTGTTTTTCTGTGTTGATGTTGCGGAGTTCTTGTCGCCCTGTGCGGACGAAATTTCAGTGATAACAATCCTCATCATTTCTATCATATCGAGGTCATTATTCAACTAATCTATGATCCTCTACACCCCTTGTATCAAGATTAATCCCCTTCTATGTTCTTGTGTTGTCTCTGTCGCCTTGATTTCTTCGCTGGCCCTGAGGGCCTCTTGAGCCGAATGCTCTATCGTTTCCACCTGTTATTCCACAATCATGGCCTTAAACCTGGACATGTTAGGATTGGCCATTCTCTACACCACCTCATCCCATTCATGGGTGCACACTATGAAAATATCGTCCTCAAACTTATCATGAGTGTATAGCCAACAAGATGATACCTGTGAAACATGTTGGAGGACCAGGCATTTAGAGTCATGCTTGCAGAATCGACCTATCGGGAACCTGAATTCAAGTTGGCTCATCCCTTCTAGTTTGGATTGAGCAATATCTTTCACCATATAAAACCCTATATGAAAATGGTAGGGTATGAAATATTGTTTCTTGTCCTTGACCAATGTGGCATTATAGACCTATAGGATGGTCTGGTCCCTGAGCTTGTAGTATTTATAAACTTCTGTCAGGAGGAATACTCTGACGCATCTTCCATTCTCATTATTTATCAAGCACTTATTCCCATACATATGGTCGATGAGCCATTTCAAAACCTCTATGTAGGGGAAAGCAAAGGTTCTTCTTGCCACCATGTGTAAATACGACCATCGGATGTTCAGGAACACCTGGTCATTGAGCACCCTTATGTCTAGGTCATTGTGTGGGATATACTCTCGGTATTCTTCTGGGATAATTCTTTTGAAGAGATCTCCCCATTGTGGGAGCATCACCTTGGATCCGGTGCTTGCCTCTGTATCACCAAAGGCCGGAGGATGGACAAAATATTTCTTTATTGTTGTTTTGATGACAAGCTCGCCCTAGGGGTGTACTCCAACTGCCTCGTGGTCCTCATAGAAGAACCTTCACCTATCTCGACTTATTTTAGCTTTGGTGCTCTTGGCGAGCATCTGGTGGTTGGATTTCTCTGTGGCACATTAACTGCAACTATAACATAGTTTAGAGAATGTGCAATAAAATCGGGTGCACATATATAAATTATAACCAACAAACTGACATACTTGTATACATACCTCTGAATCTTGTTAAACATGGTTTTGATAATCAAAAGGGTTAGTACACTCTTGAGACACTTACTTTCATCCTTTGGATGCTCTGGAATTCATTTTACGTGCATAATGAATTTGTTTGAAACCATTCTAGATATTTAAACAGGGATGCACTTACCTTGTCGCATAAACCATTAAATTTGGGTTATGAGTGAAATTTCATCAAATCTGTTGCCATATATTTACAAGTGTTTAAACTTAAATTCATCATGGGTTGATGGCACAGGCGCAGGTCGTAATGTAGTCTTTGGATGATTTCAATTTTTTTTGTCTAATCGGTGCATGGGGTAGAAACTAATGCGGGATTGGGGATTAAATGTTTTATTAAATGTCCAAATCTGATCATATATTATGTCACAAACATCCCATTGTTTCACTAGTCTAGTTGGTGGATCGGGGGTCAAGATTGTGCTTTAGACATTTTCGTTGATATCTCCTTGCAAAAGAACTGATGCCGATCAATCTTTGTCGTATAACGCTAACGTGGAAAATATGCCTAGGGGTGTGACTAGGACTCATGGAATCTAAAAATAACCTAAAATAAACCAAGGTTGTATGGCCCCCTTACGTGGCAAAGACACGCGACAGTCAAGACCAGTGACTTCATTTGCTCGTGTTAATCAGAGTCGGGACCTCCTATAAGCCATATGTTATACATCCTAATCCTATCTTGTCGATGCCGAAAAGTGTCAAGGATCAGAGATTGACGATAAACTTACCCAAGTTCTCTTGGATCAACTCTCTCAAAAAACTTCCTGATGCCAAGAACGCATCGGGGATTGACAATTGGTGATAATTTTATCACGGTCAAAATGATTGTTGTAACCTTTCTAGATTTCCTTGTTCCCGATAAGAGCATCGAGCATTGACTATCGACAGTTTCTTTACGTCCTTTGTTAACATCTGTATTTATCGTATTTTTCTGATTTCGAAGGGGATCAATGATATCTCAAACCTTTATGCAAATAACTTACACAAACCAGAACCGCCTTCTATCGATGTCGATGAGGATCGACCCTTGACGACTGTTGTTTTCGTGTGGTTCCTTTACTTACTTGAATTCTTTTCGATGTTGAACCTAAGCATGTTAGGTTCATTTTTTAGCTGTCGATTCTTAGTTCGGGCGTTAAGGTCTTTTAGACATGAGGTTTCAAAAGTTCAAACAATCCTGACTAGGTGAAAAGAGACACGAAAACAAAAAAAATATAAACTATTTCCCACAATGAAATCGAGTCAGATAGTGAAGAAAACAAGTGGTACCCAAAAAGTGACAAAATTTGATAAGGATTTTAGGGTGTGTTGAGTGCTCAACAAATTGTTCATATACCTTTTCACAACTCCTACTGCATGTGCAATATATGGTCTTGCGCAAACCATTACATACATCAAATTTCCAACTGCTGATGAATAAGGGACCCTCGACATGTATTATATATCTTCCTATGTCTTGGGACACATTTCCTTAGTTATTTGAAATGGATGGCCAAAAGTGTACTAACTATTTTTGAATTCTGCATTCTAAACCTCTCCAACACATTTTGTATGTACTCACCTTGAGACAATGTCAACTTGCGATTTTTCCTGTCTCTTATTATTCTCATACTAAGGATTTTCTTTGCAGCAACAAATCCTTCATCGCAAATGAATTAGCTAGTTTCTTCTTGAGCACATATATATCCTGCATATTAGACCCTGCAACAAGCATGTCATCTACATACAATAGCAAGATAATATAGCTTCCATTTTCTATTTTTTTTTTTTAAACATAGTGATCATAATGACATCTACTATAACCTTGTTTCGTCATAAACCTATCAAAATTGAAATATCATTGCCTTGGAGCTTTATTTAGTCCATACAATATATTATTCAACCTACATACCAAATTCTCCTTCCCTTTGACCTCATACCCCTGTGGATGTTGCATATAAATCTCTTCCTCCAGATCCCCATGGAGAAAAGTTGTTTTTACATCTAAATATTCAATATGCAAATATTCTACTGCCATAAGACTTGAAATAGTCCTAATTGAAGTCATTTTAACAACACGAGAAAATATTTTATCAAAATCTATACCTTTCTTTTGTGCAAACCCCTTTACAACAAGTCTAGCCTTGTACCGATTTTTTCCTCCATCTTCTTCCTTCAACTTGTAAACCCATTTATTCTGTAATTCTCTTTTTCCTGTAGGAAACTGAACCAAATCCCAAGTCTGGTTATTTATCAGGGAATCCATTTCCTCTTTCATTCCTTTCTCCCACTTCTTTTTGGTGTCTACCTGCATTGTCTCTTCATAACATTTTGGTTCACCACAATCAATCAACAATAAATAATACAATGAGGGAGAGTATCATTCAGGGGGTTTAATTTACCTGGTAGATATTATAAAAACACTTGCAATATTTTGAGGTACTTGTTTATCCTGTTGTTGTACATTATGATTTTCTGGTACCTTTGGAATTTCTTTTTCAATGATCTCATCAAGCACTGTGTATTCTTGTTTTTCTTTTTCCTGTTTCTTTCCCTGCAACTAATCTTTGTACATGACCTTCTCATTGAATATGATATCTCTACTCCTAATGATTTTTTTATTTTCATAATCCCATAAGAAATAACCAAAATCATTAACACCGTATCCAATAAAGGTACACTTCTTGGATTTTTCCTCAAGCTATGTTCTATTTTCTTTATCAATATGGACAAATGATTCACAACCTAAAGTCTTCAAAAAAGAATAGTTTAACTTTTTACATGTCCATACATATTCCATAATTCTACCATCCAAAGAGATTGAAGGTCATTTGTTTATTAAGTAAACAATAGTATCTATAACATATTCCCAAAATTGTAAGGGAAAACCAACATGCAATCTCATACTCCTTGCATGCTCCATGATTGTTTTGTTCATCCTTTCTGACACACCATTTTCTTGTGGTGTTCCTGGAATTGTCTTCTCTCTACAAATCCCATGGTATGAACAATAACAATAAAACTCCTTGCTGCAATATTCACCTCCATTGTCTAATATGACACACTTCAACATTTTTCCTATCTCATTCTCAACCAAATCTTTCCATTTCTTAGAAGTATAAAAAACATCATATTTTTGTCGAATGCAATAAACCCACATTTTTCTAGTCGCATCATCAATAAAAGTAAAATAATAACAAGAGCCACCAAGAGATGATACCTGAGGTAGTACCCATACATCTATATGCACAAGCTCTAACCTTTCAATCTTCTTTTGTTTTTTGACTCTGATAAATATGACTCTTTTTTGTTTTCCATAAACAAAATGCTCACAAAAATCCAAATCAATTTGTTTAATATCTGAAAAAAATTATTTTTTGTGAAGTATCTACATCCCCTTCTCACTCATGTGTCCAATACTATGATGCCACAGTGTTGTATCCACTCCTATAGAAGATAAATAGATAGAAGAGTAATTATTACCAGTACATAAATACAATGTACCTACCTTCTCTCCTTTTGCTATCACCAATGATCCTTTGGTTAACTTCCACACATTATCTGGAAATATGGATATACAACCTTCACTTTCCAACTGCCCAGTTGAAATTAGATTTTTCCTTAGATCTATAACATGTCTTACCTTTTTCAACAACCATTGGTTTCCATTCCTTTTCTTTATTTTTACCTTTCCCATTCCAACAATTTTTCATGGTACATCATTACCTAAACAAACATGTCCAAAATCACCTTGAACATAATCTAGAAAATGTTTCCTATGGGGTGTGGCATGAAATGAAGCCCCTGAATCTACTACCCAAGACTCATAAATATTATCTAGAGAAATAATCAAAGCATCTTGTAACACATCACCAGTTACATTTGCTTCCTGATTTTTCTCCTGATGTCCATCTCTTTGTTTCTTTGGAGCTCTGTAGTATTTCTTTATATGTCCTTTCTTCCCACAATTCCAACACTCTATCTTTCCAAATATGTATTTGGATCTTCCCTTCCTAGAATTCTCACGGTTCCCTGAGCCCTTTCCTCTATCCTTTTGTCTTCCCCTATTCTCCATGTTTAATGAATTACCTGATGTTTCACCTGTTCCTTTTCGTCGCATTTCCTCACTAAGGATAACACCAACAACATCATCGAATTTTAAATTATTTGAACCAGAGACAGAGTTACTTACAACCATTCCCAAGCCATTCCATCTTGCTGGCAATGAGAAAAAGATTAGAAGATCCCTGACCTCATCATCAAATTTCACTCTTAGAGAACTTAGGTGATTAGTAACCATATTAAATTCATTTAAATGATCTACAACAAACCCACCTTCTAATATATTCATATTAAATCATCTCTTCATTAGAAATACCTTATTAGGCACTGAGAGTTTTTCATATAATTTAGCCAATGCATCTGTAACACCCTAAGGCTGAGCCCCTACTGACTTGTAATTATGTTTATAGACTGTTGAGCCAAGTGTTTATAAGTTGGAAGAATTATGTTCTTATTAGGCCAAAGAGCCCAGATACTAAGGCCAATGAGCCTGATTTTGTATATGTAAATACTCACATAATTAATAAAATTACATTGTTGTATGTAGACCGACCACAAAGAAAGATTTATGGGGTACTAAGCTCCACTAGATAGGGAAAGGGAAGGGGATAAGTGTATAGGATTAGGGGCTAATATATAGGGCTTACCTCTAAAGGAATAATATTATATTATTATTTCCTAGAGGCTAAGGTTTGACATAACCATGTTGTCCTAAGTTCATGGGGAAAGGGAACGAGTGTTAAGTGGAGCTCGTTGAGCTTCAGGAAGACATGTGTCAACCTGGGCACATGCAATTTTAGGTGGGGAGAGTTATCTCATTGGGGGTTCCCTCACCATTCTAGTGATGGTCGCCACTCTAGAAGTAAGCCATACTCCTCACTGATGCATGCACTGATACATTGATAACCTTGACACAACCAGTCATTGCCTCCATTGTCACTCTCTGCAAATTATGAAGCCCACACACCCATGTAATGAAGTTAACCATGCTTCATGTGAAGCACAACACAACTGCGTAGTGTTTGATCCATATCGTGTCTTATCCTATGTTTATGCTACCCATGTTTTCTCTGGACTGGTTTGGCTTGCTGTCATTATCAGAGCCCTTACCAAATTTTTGTTTTGGAGGTTACCCACTAGACTTAGGAGATGAATAAAAGAGGAAGGTTGTTAGGCCTTTGAGAAACCCTCTCTAGGTGAGAGAGTGTGCTCAGGAAGTGAGTTCTCCTAGATGGATTCCTGCAGAAGCTACAATACTCTAAGACTTCTGGTACAACCTATTTATGAAGCCCTGGAAGGGGGGTGGATAGTCGATGGACTTGGGATAATGAAGGTGTACACTCCTGGGGTGGGATAGGAATGTGGGGAATGATAGTCTATGGGATGTGGGCGTAAGTGGATCTTCGGAGAAAATCCTTCATGTTGATCTATGTGACTTTTGTTTTGTCCTTGCCAAGCCTAGGAATCCCTTTCTCGGTGGATTTTAGTCCCATCTCGGGGGTGACCCACTACTGAGTGTGATGAGCAGTGTGGTCTAAGGCTGATAGGTTCCTGGAAGGTCTACACGCAGTCGGTGGTCATCTATTAAAAGATAAGTACCAAATATTTGTTCTTTGTACGATGTGTATCTTGAAATCAAGTCATAATGTTATTATAATTGTCGGTATAAATTGCATGTATGTTTTTATGTTATTTCCACATGAATAGGTGCATGAACATAATTTTATAGTTGTTTAAATTGTATTAGATAGATATGTATATATATATATATATATATATATGAATATTAGATGTTATCTCTATTTATTCTTGTTAATTTTTATATGTGAATATTTCTGCAAATTTATTCGGTGGCATGGCCTATCCTATTGGTTTAAGGTTGGGAATGGTCACAAAATGGTATCAAAGCATAAAAACAAAGATACAATTGTTTAGGTATAATTTCCCAGCAGAGGTTTGAGGGAAGGGGATGTCACAGAATGGTATCAAAGCCATGGTTTCGACACTGAGACTAGATGGGCCTTGTTAGTGGTGAATGAGACAAAGGTTTCAGAGTGAAATGTTGTAGATATAGAAAAAAATCGAAGTTTAGAGCGTCACTGGGATTGTGTACAGAAGCTCGGGAAGTATAGCGGTTCAAGGAAACCAACATAGAATGAAGCCACAACAACTGTTGTGTTGGGCTACGAGGTTTAAATTTGGGTCGTAGGATATATTCGGGAGAAAAAAAGTATGCTAAGGTAAAACCTTCCGAAGTCCCATAGTCCAGAGTTAATATGGACCATTCATCTAAAGAGACACGTGTCAATAGATTGGCTAGTTTGGAAATTCAACGTTCGGGAGAAAAAGGGTGTGCTAAGGTGAATTCTTCCGAAGTCCCGAAGTGACATGGAATGATGACATCACCCAGGGGGATGTAGACTTCCTTAGTCCTACCACATGTTAGTCAGAATGGAACTTTGATGACCTTGTTGGACCAAAATAAATCTGACACATGGGGACACGTGTCACCACCTTAATTGTTGAAGTCATACCATGTGGACCCCGGAAGATAAAGTAGTTCTGAAGTTTGTAGTTTGGGAGATTTGAGGAATGCAAGTGAAAAATATTCCGAAGCTTGAAGTCCCAAACTGACGTGGCCTATTGATGTCACCGAGGATGACATGGACACATGGGATGTGTTCCATGTGTCAGTGATTTAAGAACCTTTGGAAGATAGAAACTCCATTCATAATGTGAAATGTGTCACCCGTCATAATGGACCACATGTCTGCTTCTAGTATTTTTCCACATGGAACTCTTCTTGAGCATGGTTAGTGGGGCCCCTAATGGTTGCAGGGGACACGTGGTGCCAGATCCTGCACTTCGAAGGATATCCACTTTTGAGGAAAGTGGGGTCGTGTGGGTTGAGAACTCCCAAAATCCGAAGCACCAGAATTTATCATGACCGTTGAAATTCATGGACGCATGTCATAAGATCTGACACTCTGGAGAGTTGTCACTTTAGAGGTTTTTATCATTGAAGGCTTTGGAAACCCTGAAGTACAGAGCCTCAAATCTAAGTGTGGTCATTGATTTGGGTAGAGAGAGGGGACTGTTGATTCCTCTCACTTCAGTTGCAAACTTCGTGAGTTCAAATTTTGAGAGATTGGAATTGCGGTGAGTTGAAAACACCCGAAACTATGAAGCACAGAGTAAGCACCTAACTATTAGCACTTGGTCACGATTGTGGTCACACACAAGCTGAGGGATGAAGAAAAAGGGGCTAGCACCCGAAAGTGAATTGTAAGAACAACAGGGCTTGGAGATAGAATCGTGGGAATTATTGATCGACACAGACCCACCAAAAATAGAGTCTGATATTCTTTTGATTGAATTAGATTGTTTAAGTTATTATGGATAATTATTAAGTCTAATAGCCTGACAAAATTTAGTTGACTGCACATTTTTGCAACGTTATAAATTATCAAAACCGAACAAAATTTTTACATAGTGAAGAGAAATGGAGGAAGCACATGATGCTTATAGTCCGGATGTTGTTGGGAAAAATACCCTACAGACTAGCAAACTAGGGTTAGACTTGCATGCAGATTTTGACCGTAAAGAAATTACTTTTTAACCTACCACCCAAAACTTAAACCCCTCTTTCACAATACATGCATGGAAAGGAACTACTAACCTTGTTACGGGCATTTGGTGTAGATCCTCCCTTGCGCTTTGACCGCTTGCTTGCGCTTCTCCTTCCAAAGCTGATCTGCAATCAAAACAAACGACTATGCATGCACAATACTTTTCTACTTGAGGGTTAGAAATTAAGCATAAATTAACCAAACCATAGATAAATCATGCATTGGGACAAGAAAAGTATTCTTTTATTATTTGAAAAATGAATCAACTTACAATCAAAGTCGAGACTGACCACTACTCCTTGATCCTGATCCTGGGCTCCTCTTCATTTGTCCTCCAACTGCTTTGCGTTATATCTCCTTTGGCATGAGGAAAGGATAAAGGGTTGGGACAATGGATTCGGCAAATGGGCAGAGTTTCTTCGCTATATTTTTCCTCCTCCAAATGGTACCCCTACCCCTTGTTTTATAGGCTAGAAGGAGATAGGGTTTTGGACGAACCCTCGGCCATGCATGGCCGGGAGTTTCAGTTAACTGACCCATAGATTTTTGTCCCGTTGGAAACTTTCCTTTCTTTCATGATTCTGAAGGTACACGTGGGCTGTAGTGGGCCTGCTAGCGTGTACTTTTATATACACGCGGGCTGTAGTGGGCCAGCTAGCATGTACTTTTAAAAATGGAGTTTTTAGACGAGTTGTTCAGTAGTTTTTGGCAAAGAAGGGATATGAGTTGGCCTGATGCCAGGTAAGCATGTGTGGTGCAATTTAGGGTTATAACAGATGCCCCCTAATGTGTGAGGTCAGAAGAGCATCTGATGGCCGAAATACATTACCAATATTTTACCAATCTTTACTGATGTGTTGAATGAGTGAGCCCAAGGATCAGGAACCAGGAGGTGCCGTCTACAAAATAAAAAATGTCTCACCGAGGTGGGCATACCCATGCTCGGGATACAATAGAACCATGGCTACCAATCAAATACACTGTAGATCCATGTCAAATAACTATAAATAGTAGCCACGAATAATACACAGCGGAGCTACATCTTGAAATCAGAAAGATATACATATAGAGTATCCATCTTCCAGAAGATGATTCGGCCTGATGGTTGTACTTCAAAGCTCGAGAAACAACTTCAAAATCTTCTAAAACTTGGGTAGGAGTGTAATATGAGTGTACGACTACACTACCCAGAGGTCTTCGATGGCTCATCAGTTATGGACTTGATAATCTTGATGATCGGACTAAAGGCTTCAGTGATTTCGAACAAGGACTTGATTGGATGTTTAGGATGGTCGGGTATGCAGACAAGATACATATTGCAGAGGGGCCGACTCAGGCTTAGTTACAAACTTCCCTTGGACAAAAGCACGACAAGTGATAAGACTCAGGCAACATATATGTTAATCATAAGTCTACGAAGCAGGAGGCAACGCAAACTCTCCATATGTTTGGAAGAGTAACCAAACGGTGGAGGACACAACTCTATATAGAGAGAAAATCTTCCTAAGGTCGTACTACATCCCATAGTCTGATGATCAAATGGATAGATGTGCTTTATCCAAGGGTGACTCATTATGCTTCCAATAAAGAAAATACTTTTCCCATCCTCTTTTTGGGGTATATTTGATTTTTTTGTTCTTTTTGATAATTTTTGAAAAAGAATAAAAGAATATTACGTTACAATGGAGGAACGAGTACGACAAACATACAATCTCGAGGCACAAGGACAAGACTGATGTTCTGGTAAGATGATACTCGGGAAAAATCCTCTGGTGGTCAAAGGTGTTAAGACGCAGAAGCAAACTGTCACAAGGCTGGTGGATAAGGTATGCAAATGCGGTTGATAGAACACACAATGGTAACGTCCTTCAATGTAAGTTTAACGAGCCCAAAGAAGGTAAGATTGGTGTTTTTTCATGTTTATAGAGTCTGAAAAAGCATAAAAGGAGACTCCAGTGGGGTACCCTTTTCGACAATAGTCTAGTCGGTTCGAAAAAGGGATAAACTAGCATCGATTAGACGTCAATTCAAAACCATTTTAATAAGTGTGACAAGGACAAGATCACTCAGCTATTTTTTCACTTTTAAGGAGTCTGAAAAAATCTTAACTATGGACTCCGTCAGGAATATTCTTCTGGACCAATTTAACGAGTGTGAAAGAATAAGGTCACTCGACGATCTTTTCAATTTTAGGGAGTCTGAAAAGATCTTAACTATGGACTCCGTGGGGGTTTCTTTTTTGTAAGTTTAGTCCCTTAGGCCCGAAAAAGGGATAAAATCATACCTGAGAGTACTCTTCTAAAGAACGAAAGTTCTATAGAGTATACCTTTGTTCGTACAGTTGACCGTCCAGACCGAAAAGGGGTAAACTACCGCCGGACAGACATGACTTCAAATTTCAGTTTAACGAGCGTGAAAGGCCACAAGATCACCTGACAATATTTTCATGTTTAAAGGGTCTGAAAAGGGCTTAAAAGAAGACCCGTTTAAGGAATGTTCTTCTGGACTAATTTAACGAGTGTGAAGAAAAAAGGTCACTCGACAATCTTTTCATCTTTAAGGAGTCTGAAAAGGGCTTAAAGAAGACTCCATAATGTTTACTTTTCTCAGTTAATCCAGACGAGATCGAAAAGCATAAATGCAGTCTCGCGGGATGTTGGTTTCGGATCTCAAAGCGAGCTTGAAAACCAACAAAGTTAGCTCAGGATAGACTCTTTGTGGGTCGATGCCTAACATCTCCTCAGGGGAGATGTATGCTCTGATGAAAACATTTTCTATGACGCCAGGGGTTTTGGAGATGTTGATAGGTATCGTTTCAACAACGGTTTCCATATTACCCTCAACATAGATCTTATGTGTAGCTAAGGGATTAGTATGACAAGACCTATCTCCAGTCATAGTCACGGTGAATTCTCCTGCTTTGATTCGGCTTAACTTTGGGAGGAAATATGATATGTGATGAAGATCTTCCCAAGGTTTGTCTGGACTAGTTATTGCTTTGATTACGACTTCGTCAGAAGGAAAGACTAAGTCTAACGAATCGACGTTAGTGAGAGAACCCTGAGCCCAAATAGGCTCTAGAAGTGGATCCAACTCTTGTCCCGAAGTTGGATTAGGGTTAGCTGAGGCTTGCTGGACTAAAGAGTATGCTACCTCAGTAGCCAACAAGGGCATGGACATGTTGAGGTGCCCTATCTCATCCATCGTGGCCGATGGGGAAGAGAGAATCCATGGATCCTCGAAGTAAGTCATGCGGAACGATGAAACTTGAAAAATATCAACTTTATGGTGATTAGATATAAATTTGATATCGTCATGAAGGTGGGAAATCAAAGGTACCCATCAAGGATGGGCACAAACCCACTCCTACGTTAATGACACTTGGTTGAGGATTATCAATCATCGGGACCCTGGATGCACCCAAAGCTGGGTCAGGTCTGGAGAAATATAGTTGATCAATGGTCACTATCCGACCCTCGTGTGGAAACAAAAAGACTCAGAAAACTGTAGCAACCACAGCTTGCATAGCATAAGTCTAACTCCATCCTAACAAGAGATTATAGTCGAGGGGAGCATCGACTACCTCTACTGCGACACACATAGTTTTCCCTCCTAACTGCACAGGGAAAGAAGGAATGATGCCATGTGGTCGGAAAGAATGACCATCAAAAGCAATGAGAAGAATAGGTGATGGAGACAAAGAGGGTTGGTCGATGGCCTTCCAACATGCTAATGACATAACACATGTCGAGGCACCCTCGTCGACCACCGTGCGGAAGATATTTCATGTAAAAATTTTCGTGGGATGAGCCACTACTATCTGAAATGCGACGTGGTAAGGAAGACGAGGTTTTAAGTCGGTTGTATCTAACATGATGGTACCCGCGTTACAAGTCTCAGTAGAGCCTAAAGCAGTTAACAAGGCTTTCCTCTGAGCAGGGAAGCTTTGGAGGACCTCCAAAGCGAACACCGCACAAGGGGTTTGTGATAAATCTTCCACCACAGAGTAATTTTGGGCAACCCTTGCGTTTGGGTTCTGAGAAGCTTTCTTAAATGCACCCTTTGGAATGTGTGTCATTGTTTCCCCCAACGTCTTCTCGATCTATAGAGGAAGAGATGGGAGCTCAGCTTCGTTACCCTTCTCAGAAGTGCTTGGTTTACTATAGTCGTGCGCTCTAGTCATTATGAAAGCATCACCCCTAACCATATATACGTTCGCGGATGAGGAATTGTTTGGAGGAGGACAAGTTTCTTGGATGCCCCCTTCTGTACTTGTAGAGGCTTGAGTTAAATTTTTCCCATGTTGAAAAGGATTAGTCAACACGGCCTGCGGTTGCTGTGTGACAAACTTCTAGGCCTCTACAAGTCGAGGACAAAGATGGGTCGGGTGGTCTTCTGCACACAAGTTGCATGGATACCTTGCCTTCCGTTTTTCCGTGGTGTCCCCGCCAGCATTATCAGTGGGTTTTTTATCCCCCTTACCCTTCTTGTGTTGTTTTTTCTTCCCTTCAGGCTGTTGGGTGGCCTTTGGGTTAGTCGACTGCACAGAATGTACTTTCGAAGTTTGGGTAGGAGGAGTAGCCAAAGCAGTAGTCTGGCTGGCCGCTGAGTGTTGTATAGATAACTATTGCAATTTCTTTGTCAATTTCTCAGTGGGCTTGGTTTGTGCCAAACCAACAATACCATCGGCATGTGGTCCAACTCTTTGTCTAGTTTTATCCAGTATCGATCGTGGTGCATCAGGCAAGATGTTATATAATAAACCAGACTGAGAATAGATGAGCTCAAACTGTTGAGCCCTCATGATGGCATCTTCTTCGAAGAAAAACCCAGAAGTTGTGACATCTTTGGATAATTGTGGGACCAGAGACTTAAGGAACCACTCAAGAAGGAATGTTGGTGGGACTGGTACTTTAATTAGACTCTTCCGGTGTCTCCACTCTCGGATATGATCAGAGATATGGTCCGCTGTTGTTTGTTCGAAATTGGCGAGCAACTCTGTGCCAGCATCGTATCTCACAGGTAACTAGAAATGGTTAAGGAAGGCCATCGCCAGTTCACCAAAATAAGAGCATATTGAGCGATCGAGCTTGATATACTATTTCGCGGCACTCCCTATAAGAGTACATTGAAACAATCACAATTGTACGAAGTCATCTTTCAATGAGTTAGATGAACACCAAAGATGGAAGGTAGTCACATGATCACTTGGATCTTCATTAGGCTTGGCCTCGAACTTTGGAATGTCTGAAGGAAACTTCATTGGCATAGGAGGCCAACGTGGATCATGACAAATAGGATCATTTAACAACCTTGTCAAATCTGGCAAGTGTAACGTCGCCAGGAATGGTAGTTTGGGTTGCTATTGATAACCTAGGAAAAAGGGTCCTGGAGTTTGAATGGCACCAGGTTGCCAGGAAAAGTTTGGCTGCTGGCCCGAATTCTGGTAGAAACCATGTCCCTGACCAGCATAAGGATTTTGCATATGTGGAGACATCATCGGTTGATTTGACATAAAGGACATAGGATGTTGGGCATGCATCATGTTTGAAGGACTTTCGGAAGGATTACCCCATGCCGGTCCTGATGGGAGAGACATAGTAGTATGTCCAGGGTTCCATTGACTGTGGAAAGAATTACCCCAAAATGGCATTCCAGAGGAAGGAACGGATCCTTGTCCTGAATTCCAAGGTCCTGCTATATGTGCCCCCAGCGCAGGAATAGTACCCTATGCCGGAGTAGACTGTCCAAAAATGGGAGTGCCCCCAGATGGGAAAGTGGTGGATGCGAAAGTGTTGTTACCAAACGTCCCATTCCAAACAAACAGTGACGAACCTACCGACATAGTGTGCACAGGTGTTCCTTGACTCCTAGCTCCAAATAAACTAGTGTGTGTAGGCTGCCCGACGGACTGCTGATGCGGACCACCAAGCGAAGGGGACGAAGGAGGGATATGACCTCTAGCGTAAGGAAAAGTGTTAAAAGGGACAGGAGTGCCCCCAAGTTGACCTTGCAGAGGAGTGTTAGATCTCCTTTCCCCCAGACCCAAAGTCTGTAAAGTGGAGTAAGTGAGTGCAGGACTTGTTCCCGAACTAGGCATACCATATGAAAACGGAGAGCCTGTCACAGTAGGTGTGAAGGGAGTTATGGCTGCCTCCATAGACGGGTTCGGTCCACTGTGCGACGTAGTTGCGGCGGAGACCATGGTGGCTCGGACCGACGATGGTAAGTTAGGAGATGATTCTCCTATGGTAGAAACTGTGGTGGGAATGGAAGAATTCCTAGAAGAAGTAACATCATTTGTTTCCATAGCTGTGTGAGGCACTGACAAGCGTTTGTAAAATTGGATTGGTACAATAACCTGTGTCCAAGTATTAGTGGTTGGGGTTTCAACCGAGCCAATATTGGTGGTTGATTCCTTCGGGAGTTGTTCGGGCACAATGGTTTGTAACCCGGTCACTTCAAAAGACCCTTGTTGGTCAAGCTTCCACCTCAATGGTGGCAGGGGTGGCTCCAGTATAACCGGCAGTAGACCCAGAAGCCTTCGTGACCGGCGGAGCTCAGGATCCTCCACTGTGTGAGAAGATCCAATACACGCTAAGGTATTCTACACGTTCAAACAGTAACACACACTAAAAAATAAGCCCCTAAGAGATAAGACAAGCAATCACTAAACTATTTGGAAGAACAGTTACAACAACCAACACTAGAGAAACTTACCAGTGCAAGTGCAACTCGAATACGGAAGCACCCTCCGGGTATACTTTGCAAAGTGTGGCCCGATGTCTATCCTAGGTACCACAGTATACCCCTGCAGTCACCCGTGTATGTCCCTAAAAAGATTGGCAACTAGGTTGCCAGCATGCGAACAATCACCAGGTGGGTACAGTCGAAAGTCGGGTAGACCACAATGAGCAGGGTATCAATCCCGAAACCTATCAAGGGTATCGAGAGAAAATGGTTCGGAATAAAACTGAGGACCTCGAATGGATTCGAGACCCACACAGCCCCGTGGCAAATGCAAATGACAGAATCCCAAAACTATCCCTCGATATGTGTTCTCCACTAGGATTGGTCCGGCTTTGGAGGGGTTATCTCCGCTACCTTTCCGCACGCGACCTCGTGTTTATCCCCTGTGTTAGAGGGGTGTCCCGGATAAATTTCACGAAACTGGAATTATACACTCCCTATCACAAACTCTAATGTTTGGTTTTGAATGGCCTTGGAGAGTTTCATCTCCAACCTAATCCAAGGCCCTAGTCCTGAACTAGTGTATGAACCCTACAAACAAAAAGTATAATAGATTTTAAATTAGCATTGCTTTTATGGGTTTTCTTACATCACAGGGTATGAAGGTGAAACTGATGATGTGTAAATACTAAAGCAAAAATGAATGAGAAAAGATGGAAACAAAAGACTTTTACTAAATGCAAAAATCAACAACTTTTCACAAAGAAAGATTTATTTTTCTTTTCAATTTTTCTAAGATTTTATGCAGCAAACATAAAGGAATTTTGCTCGACTATGAGCTACTTATGCTCTAAATGCACTGCAAAAAACTTATGAACAAAAAGACTTCTCCCTAGCTATTGATGCAGAAACACAATCTTCAAACAAAGAAGAAAATGAAAAGATTTTTTCTCTTTTTTTTATTTATTTATTTAGGTGCTAATCAAGCAACAAAGGAAAAATACCGACAAGAACAAAACCAAGAAAGACAAATTCTAGCTTAAAGCGCAGATCGCAAAGAATCAAAGTGAAGGCACAGAATGGCAATCAAGAAAGAAAAGACTCTTATGCTTGTCTAAAAACCATAAAACAAAATTTTTCTTTTTATGTTTTCTGTCAACTATCAACTAAGAAAAAGAAGGCTAAGGGTAAGAGGACCTAACCTACTGACTGTTCAACCCCTAGACTCAAACACCTGAGAGGAATACTTCTCATCAAAGGAGGGGATGACTACCCCAACTTGATTAAAAAGTAGCCTGTCAAGCACGCTATTGTCACTAAAACAGCACGCGTGCACACGGGTGCTGAGATGAAACAGGCAGTGTGTACACGTGGTATGACCTTGTACAGGCCGCGTGTATGTATAAATTCTAAGAAAAAAATAAACACAGGCAACCCAGACCAGGAAGAGGCCTATGGTATTGATAACCAAGGTCTCTTGAAGGCTTGGATGCTTCTTCTAATAGAAAAGAAAAATAATTGCAAGGAATAACAAAACACAAAAAGACAAACTGAGACAGTACTGTGAACCAGCAAGACTCAGACAAGATCTAGAAAACCCCCTGAGAATGTATAATTATGACAGGGAAGAGGAGGACTGCCTCTCAAGTTCTCTGAACTCCTACACGCTACTGTAACCTCTACAGCTAGCATTCACACGTGGGATATAATAGGTTAGGGCGTGGGTACATGCATGCATGACTTCTGCAGGTCGCGTGTACCTCTGTGTGTCCCGACAATTACCGTCAAGCAATAGTCAGGGAAAAATGGTATAAAGAACCAAGCTCCCTGCTATCTCAGACCTTACAGAAAAAGACAGGCAAAGAAACAAAAAATCTAATCTTTTTAAACTACCCAAAAACTCAACTAAATCCAGAAACCCTAAAGAGTATCTTCCCCAGTATGGTCGCCAACTCTGTTGTTGGGAAAAATACCCTACGGACTAGCAAACTAGGGTCAGACTTGCATGTAGATTTTGACCGTAAAGAAATTACTTTTTAACCTACCACCCAAAACTTAAACCCCTCTTTCACAATACATGCATGGAAAGGAACTATTAACCTTGTTACAGGTGTTTGGTGTAGATCCTCCGTTGCGCTTTGACCGCTTGCTTGCGCTGCTCCTTCCAAAGATGATCTGCAATCAAAACAAACGACTATGCATGCACGATACTTTTCTACTTGAGGGTTATAAATTAAGCATAAATTAACCAAACCATAGATAACTCATGCATTGGGACGGGAAAAGTATTCTTTTATTATTTGAAAAATGAATCAACTTACAATCAAAGTTGAGACCGGCCACCGCTCCTTGATCCTGATCCTGGGCTCCTCTTCGTTTGTCCTCCAACTGCTTTGCGTTATATCTCCTTTGGCATGAGGAAAGGCTAAAGGGTTGGGACAATGGATTCAGCAAATGGGCAGAGTTTCTTCGCTATATTTTTCCTCCTCCAAATGGTACCCCTACCCCTTCTTTTATAGGCTAGAAGGAGCTAGGGTTTTGGACGAACCCTCGGCCATGCATGGCCGAGAGTTTTAGTTAATTGACCCATAGATTTTTGTCCCGTTGGCAACTTTCCTTTTTTTTGTGATTCTGAAGGTACACGCGGGCTGTAGTGGGCCTGCTAGCGTGTACTTTTATATACATGTGGGCTGTAGTGGGCCAGCTAGTGTGTACTTTTAAAAATGGAGTTTTTAGAAGAGTTGTTCAGTAGTTTTTGGCAAAGAAGGGATATGAGTTGGCCTGATGCCAGGTAAGCATGTGTGGTGCAATTTAGGGTTATAACACCGGAGGATGAAGTTAGAGGAATGGATGTCCATTTGGGAATTGAAGGAACAAACTCCAATGGGCATGGAGAAGAAATAGATAAAGAAGTGAGCATAATGAAAATCATTAAGAATTTTCAAAAATATGTCCAAATTCACCAGGTAGATAACAAAAGGCTTATGAGATCCAGGGAGAAATAGGGAGACTTCAATATGAAGCTGATGCAAAGTTGTTGGGGTATAAAGATGTCTAAAAACAACCTTAGTTTACTATTAATTTATCAACCCGAGGATTCATCTTTTATCTCAAGAATATCAGCAAAGTCTATGCAAATAGCTCGTAGAGGCTAAAATCATGTAGTTAAAGCAAATCTGAGTTTATCAACAATCAATTTCCTCAAACATTCATTAAAGATTCTAGGATTTGAAATCTAATGTTGTGCAATGGAAAGGAACTAATTAATCTATTGAATTCATTTGAACTAAAAGCAGTTATTGAATCTAAATAAAGACATGTAGAATTGACTAGTATTATGAATCAAATTAATAGAAAGGAAAAAGGTGAATTACTCTATCTATGGAAAGAAATAGCGACTGTAATCTAATCGAAGGAGACATCAATTGTACTTCTATTGAAAGGAACAACAACTATATCTTAACGGAAAGGAACAACAAATGTAAACTAATTGAAAGGAACATCAATTGTGAATCTAAGTAAAAGGAACACCGCATATGAACTTATGAGGAACTGTCACGCATCAAATCTCAGTAATAGAAATTGGAACAACAATCATCTAATGATTAAGGAAATATCTATCTCTTGAAAATAATATAAAATCATCAACACACTTATGCATTCAATTAACTACTGTAAAAGAGAATCGAATCACAAAACATAAATTGAACTGATACAATTACAGGTCGAACAGTAGCTCCTTCAGACTGGGCCCTTGGTCTTTAGAAGCACTTCTATTCGAAACTCAGTATGTAGAAATGGTAAAACTTCTCAAAGATTTTATTGATTTCATAGCTGTACAACATTTACAAAAATGCTAACGCAGAGCAATTCTAAGTTATGAGTTCTTGGGTGCAATTCTTCTATATCCCTTCCAAGATCTATTACCCCTTATATATTACAATAATCTGGGTAAATTAAGCTATCCTGAGGATCGAGATATCCTCCGGATTTATTTACTATTATAAAGTTACAATATAAGAAACTTAATCATCTTCAAAACTGCCTTGCGCCATAAAATTCTCAACCTCCAATAGCTTGTGCATCTTCAAGATTTCCTTTTCTATCTCGGGTTTGACAATATTCAACCAATCCTATAACAAAATCAAACAATTCCAATCGTATTTTAGAATCTGTGTAATCTAATTTCAACAATAACGCTAAAGGGTATATTATTCATTTTCTATCCTATTTTCTTCTAATTAACTGAAAAGTCAACCAAGATGATATTATGAAATTTGGGAAAAAGGAAGATATTTATACCTTTTTCATAACCTAACATACCCCCCAACTTACCTTCTTGCAAGTCCCCATGCAATCTAATATATTACATGTAAAGAAGTAATGTTGTAAGGTGGAAAGGTTGGTTCACCAGGCCTCCTGAATCCATTGCTGCTTTTGAGTTCTCCAAAAGCAACATCCTCCCTTTTCTTGTTAATTTGATAATATTTTTGGTAAATTTGTGGAGGAAACCAAATGATAGGGGGATTATATCTGCACCCAATCCAAGCAGGCCCTTCCTCTTGGAGAAGTCTAGAATACCTTTATATTCTGAAGGTAGTTGCAAATAAATTATTGTACCCAAAGGGTTCCCTACTCCTTACTTCACTGGAGGATGCATCCCATCTCATTTTAGAAGTAACAATACCTTCTTCCTTAATCTCTCTAAAATGAGTGATACCTGAACGTATAACCTGTAGATGGATAGAGGCTAAGGAATCTATGACCCCCACTCTTTTCATAAAGCGTTTATGTCGCATAATGGCTGGAAAGGACTTTGGAGGCTCTCCCCTGACCCGGAGATATAGCCCAGTTTCCCTCTTTAGGAAGGTTTTATGAGATTTACCCCATCTGACTTGGTTCTGAGTAAATGACAGAAATTCCTGAAACTGTATGTCACCTATGAATGGGCCAGGGTTATCTTTCCTTTCTTTTTCTAGAATGAAATTATGAAAGTATAACTCACACATAAAGTATTGTACCTCTTCGTCCTTCTCTCTGAAACATGAAATAAACTCAGGTACAGTGGAAAATGAAATGGGTTTACCTTCTCTGATGGCCTTCACTCTCAATAATAGATATTGTTCTAGCAACAATAAAGTGTAATTGGTGGCAGGGCCTCCATAATTAATAACATCGGAGTAGACATCACAGATTTCTTTGATTTTCTCCAAATATTTTTCCAATTGGGTTTGTACCTTTTTTACCTTCCCTTGGGCTCTGGTGATCTTAGCATAGGTCTCACTCTCTGTTACTTTCATGTCCTTCAGTTGTTTAACAATCTTTTGACGTTCATCCCTAGTGACCATCTCATCTTGGTGTCGAGCAAATGCTCACTGGGCTCTCCCCATATCTTTCTTTAGCTTATCAATGGTGACACCCTGTGCTTGATATTGGGATGCTTGGTATTCTTCCATAGCACCCATATCTTCCCTGGATTGAGTTAATTCTTGTTGGGTCTGTATAAGCTCTACTTCTAGTCTGTCCACAATAACACTCTGTTTCTAGGACTTGAGTGCCTGATGCTCTGCCATAGTTAGTAATTCATTTCTGTTTTGAACTAGGGTTTGTTGAGACTACATCAATTCTTCCTCCAATCTCCTGATGGTATAATTATGCTCAAGGAGCTGAGTTGTTTCCTCTAATACTGGGGTATTTGTCTGCATCTCAGCATCAAGTGTTTTTGTAGTTTTCATCATTTCCTGTGTTTCTAAGGGAATTACTTCCTCATTTTGAGCTACTACCTCTTCTACTACTATTTCTTCAGGGTCTGTTTGTATCCCTACAGAATTTGTAGTGACTTCTTCTTTAGGAAGAGGGTTTCATCCTTGCATTCTGGACCTTTTGTTTTTCTTTCTTCTATGGGCCTTGGCCCTTATCTTCTTGTTCTAGCTGCTTCCTTAATTATTTAATAATTTTCTTTAGTTTACCCACCTTTTTCTTTAATACTTCGGCCTTCTTAGCCTTTTTCTTCAACAATTTGTTTTCTTTTTTTAACTTTCTAATTTTCTTATGGCTCTTGGCTAATTTCTGTATATGAGAGGTCTCAAGGTCTTCTTCATTCTTTCCAACAAATGGTTGTTCCTCTCTTCCTTACAAATGTTATGTTTGTCCAAGATGGATTCTTATTTCAAAATGAGGTTATTCTTATGCTGTGTCCTCTGGGAAAGACATTTCAATATCAAGAAAATCTTCAGCTGGTTTTGAAGAGGAGTCTTGTTCTGGGCATTTTTCTAGATTATTTGTGCCTCTGTCAATTGAGGTTCCTAAGCTTCCCAAAACCTGAGCTATTTCTACCTCATAGCTTTTCAAAAATTGTTTTTCTAGATGCTCTAATGCCAGTTGGGTGTATTCCTGATCATTCCTTTGTGAGCTCTATTTTGCTTGCCCAATTTCTTGAACATTCTCCTGTGGAGACTGTTCTGTAGAATTCTGAAGTTCTTTAGGTTGTTTTGTTGTACCCTGAATTGCTTCAGTTGTTTCCTGAATTCGTCTACTTCTCCTCCTTGTCTTAATGATGGATTTAGGGGCAGTTGTTTCTCTCTTCCTCTTTTTCATTAATGCATGTATTTGTGAGGTCTAGGCCTCTGTGATTTGGGCAGGGTCTTCCTTAGCTTCGGTTTGAGGAGATGGAATTTCTCTTTGGGCGGTAGTCTCCTTTGCCTATCTATATTCAATTTCTTGTGTTGGGTCTTCATGGCATAATTCAAGTTTCTCTAGTTGTGGAGGCCTATTGGCCTCAATCAGACTATCCCAGGTCAATTGAGTTTAACTCAGTGCTTTATTTGTTATCAGTTTAACTAATCTGTGGTGACTGATAATAGTAACAGGATCCTTGGACTTGTGTGTTCTTAAGGCAACCTTATTTAATATGGCATTCATAAAGAAAGGTAGATTAAGTACTAATCGTTGTTTTAAGGCTACCAACAATTTGAGGTGGCAAGGTTTAATTACGTCGTATCGTCCATCAAAGGTGATGTATCGTTGAATTACCCCTGCCAGTTCCTTCCATGGTTCCCTGAGGGTACTGGGATTAAGTCCCTTTCCCTTCTTATCCAATTCTTCCCCAGGGTCTATGAAAGTTTCCACATCTTCCTTCAGTGTTGTGTATCTTCCTGTCCACTGAATGCCCATGTTAGGGAGGCCTGTGACCTCTGATAAGATTTCTGGGGTGACTGAGATTTGTATGCCTCGCACCATAGAGATTTATTCTTTCATATTCTGAAAGAATTCAAGTGTGACGTTCATTTAATATTCTTGCAAACGGTTGAAGTACTTTGTCTATCCTAGACATTGTAGGATATTTCTTGCTTTCTCTGTAACCTATAGTAAAGTTGGCTCCCTGTGAACACTTCTGCCACCCATTTTTTTGAGAAAATGCGAATGACTATAGTTCCTGGTAGAAGACTTGGTTATATCATCTTGGAGGAAAACATTACCAAAAATAACAAATATCAGAAAACAACAAGTGCTTACAAATGTGGGTATTTATTACAATCATTACTATCTTATCGGAAAGCATGCCGAGAATCCACTCCCCTCATTAATGTAGAGGTCGACCTCGACCATTAGCGTAGGGGAAAGTAATGAGTGTAGGTATTTCTGGTGAGGGATAATGATTGCACTATCTCCGCCAATGGGGATCAATCATTAATTTTCAAACAACATATTTTAATGGTAATCATTGAACGTTATTCCTCTTTCATGGAAAAATTGAATTTAATATACTTATACTCAAAAAATGTCTTTAAGGATACATAAGACGAATAAATTAAATATGTTCATTTAAAATAATATCCCACATATCATAATGTTGTTACTTTTCCATTTTATTGAATACAACCGAAATGATAGCCTCGTTATTGAGTGAAGGAAATCTAGAGACACCTAGAAACATGGCATTTAAGGTAAACTTGAATACCACAGGCAGAGCCACTGCTGCCTGCAGGCGTCCATAGCCTTGATAGGGTTGCCTTTTAACCCTTAGATGAGCTTGTATCCTTGATAAATATTTGAATCGTCTTTTCCAAAAACACCATTATCCTAGTTTGGTATCCAGGTGATGATAATGTCACTCACTAGATTCTAACTTAGGTGAACAAGTTGGCTCGTGATGAGACCCCTTGTCCTTTGACAAGAAAATGTCAAAGGCCATTTCCATGGTGTGGTAGCCATAATGGGAATTTCACTTATGTTATTATCCTATGATCGTGGTAGGTTGGCTCGTGATGAGACCCCCTATTCTTTGTGGAATTTTTTTTTATTACTTATCTTTTTTTTGTTTTTTTTAAGTCGTCTTTTCCCAAAAAAATACCATTATCCTGGTTTGGTATCCAGATGATGATAATGCCACTCACTATAGTGTAACTTAAGTGAACAAGTCGGTTCGTGATGAGACCTCTTGTCCTTTGACAAAGGAAAATGTCAAAGGCCATTGCCCTGGTGTGGTAGCCATAGTGGGAATGTCACTTGTTTTAGTATCCTATGATCATGGTAGGTTGGCTCGTGATGAGACCCCCTATTCTTTGTGGGAAAAGAAAGAAATTTTATTACTCTTTTTTTTTTTTTTTTTTTTTAGAGGTGTTTGAAGGGAGGCTCATCTACTCCTTAAGAGTAAGGGATGGCGTAAAGAAGTGTAAGGATGCCAAGTAAAAGTGTGCCTAAGACTCCTTATTATAATATAAAGGAGAGATATCATTTAAGTGTATTTGTATGTATAGGGGAAAAGAAATGAATTATGGTGGTTACAGGTTATGAACAAGGTTTAAGATAGTTTGAAGAAAGTAATCCAAAAAACAATTTGATAAGGTATGGGAGATAGTCCACAAAATAATTATAGATCGTTAGAAATAATGATGGTGAAAATTATTTGGTGAAATTTGTACCCCAAAGGAATGGTTTGGCGTTTTATCAACAATGTAGGGAAGGAACGGAAAAATGAACAATAGGTGTGCAAAAGGAACAACGGGCGCACAAAAGGAACGGCAATTGTTCCGTTCAAAGGAACAACAAGCGTGCAAAAGGAATGACAATTGTTCCATTCAAAGGAACAACGGGCGGGAAAAAGGAACGACAATTGTTTCGTTCAAAGGAACAACAAGCGTGCAAAAATGAACAACAATTGTTAAGTTTTTAACCATCTGAATAGGTAATTTTTAGAAACCTGGAAATGTGTTTTTCTTGAATCCAAGGTTGATTAGTCATCAACTAAATTCATTTATGGGTTGGTTTATTTCAAAATTAAGTAGTGGATGGTTTGTTAATGTTATGAGTTTCATTATAGTTGCTCAATTGCTGCTGCTGAACATGACACATTCATTTCTCTGCGAAATATAGGGTCTGGGTGATGAGATGAAGTAGGAGTTTGGAACATAGAAGAGTGCTAATTGAGTTTATTACAATTATCCTTTCTAGTTCTTATTTTCTCAAGTGACTGTAAAAAATAATAATAATAAAACTAAATAAAATCTACAGGAAAAAAACAATTATATACAGTATGTACAGTGTCAACATAATTCATCATTTATGGAGTTGGGGTGGCTATATTACCTTCCCAGCCAACCAAAATTTGAATGGTAGGGTCCTTACTTCTTGGAAGAAATATTCTTCTGAGGGTGGTTGATGATAGAGTCATAGCTGGTGTCCATTGACCTAAAATGGAGATCCAAACCCATCAATGGTGCTTAACATGACTGTGCCATTATCATGGACTTCATTGATTTTGTATGGTCCCAGCCACCATGTCTGTAATTTTCCTGGAAAATCCTGAAATCTGGAATCATAGAGGAGCACCCAATCACCTTTTTTGAATGATTTTTTCTTGATATATTTGTCGTGCCAGGTCGCTCTCTGTTGTTGAATAACGGTTGTGCGCTCTACGATAGATGGGTGTGCTTCATCCAATTCATTGAGTTGTTGAAGGCAATGTTTATGTGCTTTTGTAAGATCCATTCTGGTTTCCTAGGCCATCCTTAGAGTCTTGATCTCAAACTCGATTGGGAAGATGGGTTCTTTTCCATAGACTAAGTGATAGGGAGAGTATCCAGTGGTGTTAAGTCATGTTGTGCGATAAGCCCATAAAGCATTTGGGAGATCAGTAGCCCAATTTTGTCTGTTTGTTGAGATAGTCTTTGTCAGGATTGCCTCTAGGACTTTATTGGTGCTTTCTACTTGCCCATTTGCTTGTGGGTGGTATGGAGAAGTAATTATGTGTTTAATATGATAATTATCCAGGGTGGTGGTGATTCTATGAGATGTAAATTGTGACCCCCCATCAGTAATTACCTCTCTTGGTAGTCCATAGCGTATGAATAATTTAAAAATAAATTTGATGACTACTTCTTCTATTGCATTTGGTAAGGCTTATGCCTCTACCCATTTATTCATGTAGTCCATTGCAACTAGAATATAGGCCTTTTGATTTGACTTTAGATTAAAGGGTCCAACAAAGTCTAGTGCCCATCTCTCAAATGGTTCTGCAACTACTTTTGCTTTCAATGTCATTTCATCATCCTGACCTAGTTTTCCCATCCGTTGACAACTATCACAGGTCTGGACATATTTATTTGAGTCTTTGAATATTGAGGGCCAATAATAGCCCATCTAAAAAAATTTGTGTCCATTCCCACGGTCTTCAAAATGCCCACCACAGAGCTCATCATGTCTGGCCTTTAGTATGTCATAGATTTTTTCATCTTGTATGCATCTGCGGATCTGGAGATCATCTCCTGTGTGGAAGAGATATCCGTTGATCTAGGCGAATCGTGCACTACGTTGGATGATGAGTTTTCTTTCCCTTTATGATAGATGTGTCGGTAATCTTCCCACCACCAGATAATTTTCCACATCAGCGTACCAAGGTGGCTTTGTAGTAACGTCAAATAGATGCTCATCTGGAAACTGATCTTCAACTGTTAAGGAGTCGTCTGTTTTGGTTATGCGGGATAGGAAGTCTGCGACAAGATTTTCTCTCCCGGGTCGATCTTTGATGGTGATGTCAAATTCATGCAATAGTAATAACCATTGAGTGACCCATCCATTAGTAATTGGTTTATTAGCTAGATATCTGATAGCAGAATGATCATTATATAGAATAACTGGATAGCCCGTTATATAATGATGAAATTTATTGATGGCATGTATAACAGCTAAAAATTATTTTTCTGTTACTGTATAATTAAGTTCAGCTGGAGTAAGATTCTTTCTAATAAAATAAATGGTGTAGGGTTTCTTGTATTCTTCCTGTCCGAGGACAACGCCTATGGAAATATTTGATGCATCGGTGGAGATGTGAAATGGTATTTTCCAATTTGGTCCCCTCAACACCGGTGCTATCGAGATCAGCTTCTTGAGTCCTGCAAATGCCACATCACACTTTTCAGACCACCGAAACTCTACATTACCAGTCAAAGCATGTAAAGGTGCAACGATTCTTGCAAAATTTTCCATAAATCTACGATACTATCCTGAAGCACTAAGGAAACTACGTACCTCAGTTTGTGTGTGTGGTGTAGGTAGATTAAGGATTACCTCTATTTTTGTTGGATCTACCCTAATTCCATCTACATATATATAATTCCCTAGTACCACACCTTCCTTCATCATCATGTGACATTTTTCATGGCTTAAACATAACCTGGTCGCAATGCACCATTCTAGTACCTTCTCTAGATTATTCAGTGCTTGATCGAAGTTGTCACCATAAAGAGTGAAATCATCCATGTAGACTTCAATTCCTTCACTAATCAGATCGCTAAATATGCTCAGAATGGCCCTTTGAAAAGTGGTTGGAGTGTTACAAAGTCCAAATGGCTATACTCTGTATGCAAAAGTTCCCCAGGGGCATGTGAATGTAGTTTTATCTTGATCTTCTGGGGAAATCTGAATCTGATTGTACCCACTAAAGACGTCTAAAAAAAAAAAGAAATTCTTCCCTGCTAAAGTATCCAGGACCTAAATGATGAAAGGGAAAGGGAAGTGGTATTTTTGAGTGTCTTTGTTAAGTTCCCTGTAGTCAACATAGATTTGCCATTTCCCATTTTTCTTTGGGATGATCACTAATGGGGAAACCCACCGACTATCTAAGATGGGATATATAAAATCTATGTCCAACAACTTTTGTAATTCTTATTTAACGATATCCCTGAGATGGGGACTCAGTCTCCTATGCGACTATCAGATAGGTCGAGTGTCTCTTTCAATGTAAATGTGGTGTGTGCAGAGTTGCAGATCAATACCTTTCATATCAGAATATTCCCATGCAAAATATTGTTGGTATTTGGAGAGGACTTGAATTAGATTTTGTTGTTGTTGTTCATCTAAATTGGCATTGATGTTCAGAGACCTCCCTGGTGCAATCTCGATGGGTTTGTTGTTATGAATGGTTTTAGTTGGAATTTGTTGTTCCATTAAATATTCTAGCAGGTCTCCCTATGCTTCACAGTCTAGAACATCTTGCAGCATCTGGCAGGTTGGGTTTCTCACGGTGGCTGGACTATTAATAAACCCATTAATTACGTCATCCTCTAGCTGGTTTTTAAGTCTAATGGATTATTCCAGTGTAAGAGGGGCTCGTAAATCCTTCTCTGGGTATTGCGGTGGTGGAAATTGTGGATATACGAAAGTTGGTCTTAGCTTAGCAGGAGGATATAAAATGAGATTCTTTGTGATACCCCCTCTAGAGATTTTCATATTACCCATTCGACATCCTATGTATGCATCTGTTGTTGCAAGCCATGTCTTTCCCAGTATCAATGGATGACCTTCAAGTCCACTTCTTGGGTTGATGATGAGGAAGTCCACTGGATATTCCCAAGAGTCGACGAAGATGGCTATATCATGTAATGTGCCAACTGGTCGAACCATCGATCGATCCGCCAACTAAAACATGATTGTGGTGGGTTCAAAGGAGTAAAAAACCAGGGTATTGCAGGTTTCCATAGTCAAGATGTTGATGGCTTCTCCCAAATCAACTAGCATATTTGGAAAATAATAGCCCTAGATCTGAACTGTCACTATGGGATTCCCCGGATCTGCATATTTGACTGGTTCTTGTCTACCTAAAATTAGATCAGACAAGGTTCCTACCACGTGGACTGTTGATGATGGATCTTTAAATTTTCTGACGAGCTTTCTCCCACATAGCTCCTTGATCATATTTGCATAAATTGGGATGTCTTGAAGAGCTTGCAGGAGTGGAATCTTGATGTATAAATTCTTGAGTTCCCCTACAATGTAGAAGTTGGGATATACGGTCGGTTTTTCTATCATCAATCTTTCGGGGAATGGAGGGGGGGAAGTTGTGTCCTTATCAGGATCTTGTGATTCGACTGTGTTTCCCCCTGCTCGATTTCGTCTGTTATTACCAAAGTCGAGGGTGTAATTGTTGGTTGTTTTTCATTCTCCTACTCTTGAGAAACATTATTTTCTTCAGGAGATTTTATGCACCCCGATCTCAGCCATAGTTCATTGCAACCTATCGAGCTAGTTTCTCCTTCCCCATTCTCCATAATTTGAATGAGCTGAGCCAGTCTGTTATTTGGATTTGGGTAAGGTTGGGCTAGTAATTGAGGGTGCAATTGTGATTGTGGGTTCAGGGGCAGTTGGAGTGGTGCTTGCAACATGGGCTAAGTTTGGGGGGCCATCCCCATGGGTTGGTTGTTTATCCCCATGGGGCACTGCCAATTTTGATTCCAATTTGGGTTTTGGGCAGTCGGGTTCGGCCACTGTGAAGGGTAGATGTTGTTATTTGATTTTTTCCAGGCTGAGGTGGGATACTGTGAGTTAGGCCAAGTGGAATTTGCAGTTGGCTGATTCTTCCAGGCAGGATTTGCAGGTGGGTATTGTTGGGGCTTCCAGTTCTGATTGGTAAATGGCTGGACCTTCCATGCGTTACCAGGAACTTGCTTCTGATTATATTGTCCCAAGAAGAAAGAGGAGGGGTCCTATAGTGTATTTGAAGGCTGGTTCTGCCATTGACAAGGCTGAGCCATTAAATATAATGGTTCTTTCTCCTCTTCCACTTCTCTAAAAACATATTTCAGTCCAGGGAGTGATGGGAATTTCTCCGTGTCATGATCCTTGGTGCAGATGGCGTAGACCTGAACCACATCCAAAGGGAAATCCCTTGGACCATGTTTTTTTTTGCATCTGTGACAAAATATGGCCAATGTTTGTTCTGCTTTTGCTTGCTTTTGTTTGGCCTGTAATACATCTAATTGTGTAGTTAGAGTGCTCAAAATATGTTTTTTGAAATTTTCTAATATATTACCAACTTCAGCTCGCATGACACCCTCGCTTGTAGTATTGTTACTTCTGGTGAGGGAAGTCTACATTCCTGATCTGGTCCGTGTGCTTCCTTGTGAGCACCTAATACACAATTGAATGATGTTATCATAAGTTTCTTGATAAATTTCACCCTTTCCCAATAGATTCAATGTTTCTACCCATTCATATTTCATACCCTTAATGAGAGTTGCCTTAATTACTTCACCTAGTAATGCACCATAGGGTGATCTTTGTAAATTATATTGAAATCTCTCGACATATTCTTCTAGTGATTCATTTTCTTTTGCAATCATTTGAAAGATTTCATCTTTTAAGTCCTTGGTTCTACAATAATCCTGATATTTTGTCAAGAAGGCCTGTTTCATCTCATCCCATGAGTTTATAGTTCTGCCCCCTAATCCCATAAACCAGCGTAGAGCTTCTCCTTTCAAATTGGAGGGGAAGAATTTTAATTTTTGGGGTTCAACGGTGTAATCATACCCTCTACATAGGACATCAAATTCAAATAAGAATGCATCCGGGTCTTCTGAGATTAATCCATGAAAGGTTGGCAGGTTTTGTAGGGGAATTGCCTTCATAAGGGCATTGGCGATTGGATCAACTATTGGATATTCCAATGTGGAAGTCTGGGGACATTGTTGATTTTGTTGTGCCATTTGATCGAAAATATGCCAGAAATATTCGAGGATTTCTTGATCTAGATATTTTATTCAAATTGGTTGGTTATCTGATCCTCTAGCGGATTTGATTGCACTCCCTCTATCCGGGATTTTGGGTATGCCTTCTTATTTCACAGAAGATTCAATATTAGGTGGTGGGCCCACCTTAGCTACCCTGTTGGTTTCCCCTTCTCCTTCCTTCATACTATAAGATTTTCCCTCTTCTAAAGGGTTGATGGGTGGAAGATCTATGCTCTAAAATATTTTCTCAGTCCCTTCAGTTTTTCTATGAATCTCAGTGTGGGCTACAGTTGATGAAACTTCTACCCGAGGGATTCGGGTAGATCCTTTTCTAGGTCCAACTGAATCTTGAGATTCTTCTTTTCGGATGATGTCATCTATGAAAGTTCTTCTCCCAGGGAGCATCAAGCCCTGGGTTTTTGTAATTTTTGGTGGGGTTTTTTTTTTTTCAAGATCTTTCTTCTTAGTCATACACACTTCACACAAAAAAAAGAAAATCAAGAAAGAAAAACACCTATGCAACCTCTTAATGCGTCAGCTGGAGGTAGGCATTAGCATAAGCATCTTACTTATTGCCTGAATAGGTTCTTACCTTCCGTCTTCAATACCTCATCCTCCAGAGGCACAATCTATGCTACCTTTGAAATTCTCCCCAGCAACAATGCCAAAATGTTGGGGTCTAAAGATGCCTAAAAACAACCTTAGTTTAACATTAATTTATCAACCTGAGGATTCGTCTTTTATCTCAAGAATATCAACAAAGTCTATGCAAATAGCTCGTAGAGGCTAAAATCGTGTAGTTAAAGAAAATCTAAGTTTATCAACAATCAAGTTCCTCAAACATTCATTAAATATTCTAGGATTTGAAATCTAATGCTGTGCAATGGAAATGAACTAATTAATCTATTGAATTCATTTTAACTAAAAGCAGTAATTGAATCTAAATAAAGACTTGCAGAATTGACTATTATTATGAATCAAATTACTGGAAAGGAAAAAGGCGAATTACTCTATCTATGGAAAGAAACAATGATTGTAATCTAATCAAAGGAGACAAAAATTGTACTTCTATTGAAAGGAACAACAACTATATCTTAACGAAAACGAACAACAAATGTAAACTAATTGAAAGGAACAACAATTGCGAATCTAAGTAAAAGGAACAATGCATATGAATTTATGAGGAACTGTCATGCATGAAATCTCAGTAATAGAAATTGGAACATCAATCATCTAATGCTTAAGGAAATATCTATCTCTTGCAAATGATATAAAATCACCAACACACTTATGCATTCATTTAACTACTGTAAAAGAGAATTGAATCACAAAATAGAAATTGAACTGATACAATTACAGGTCGAACAATATCTCCTTCAGATTGGGCCCTTGGTCCTTAGAAGCACTGCTATTTGAAACTCAGTATGTAGAAATGGTAAAACTGCTCAAAGCTTTTATTGATTTCATAGTTGGTACAACATTTACAAAAACTGCTAAAGCAAAGCAATTCTAAGTTCTGAGTTCTTGGGTGAAATTCTTCTATATCCCTTCCAGGATCTATTACCCCTTATATATTACAATAATATGGGTAAATTAAGCTATCCTGAGGATCGAGAGATCCTCTAGATTGCTTTACTATTATAAAGTTACAATATAAGAAACTCAATCATCTTCAAAACTGCCTTGTGCTATAAAATCCTCAACCTCCAATAGATTGTGCATCTTCGAGATTTCCTTTGCTATCTCGGGTTTGAAAATATTCAACCATTCCTATAACAAAATCAAACAATTCCAATCATATTTTAGGATCTATGTAATCTAATTTCAACAATAACGCTAAAGGGTATATTATTCATTTTCTATCCTATTTGCTTCTAGTTAACTGAAAAGTCAACCAAGATGATATTATGAAATGTGGGAAAAGGGAAGATATTTATACCTTTTTCATAACCTAACAAAATCCTAGAAAGAATTGAAAATAAGTTGGATAAGGAAAGTGGATCCAACAAATCAGGAATTCATAGCACCCTTGATGAGGAAAGAAGGGTAATAAGTGATAATAGACATCACCATTACTCCCGAAGGCATTCCAAAAAGAGGATGCACAATAGTTCAAGTCAATCTCCTACCAAAAATCGTAGGAGATCTGAAGTGGATGAACTGAAGGTTGAAATGAATAAGATCAAACCTCCTACTTTTGATTGAGAGCACAAGAACGATTAAGATGTTGAGGCATGGATTTTGGGAATGAGGAAATATTTCCAACTACAGAATTACTCTTCTCGTGTAGAAGGAAGAATTTCAATATATTGGCTAAAAGGAAAGACATCCATAGGTGGGATCATCTTGTGCAGGTGCAACACGTCAAAGAGAAGAATGTTACATGGAGGGAATTCAAGAGTCATTTTGAAAATAAGTACTTAACTAAGAGGTATTATGACGAGAAAATGAAAGAGTTCTTTGAACTCAAGATGTGAAGTATGTCCATTCATGAGTATGAAACAATATTCTTTGAGTTTTTGAAGTATGTCCCCTTCATCAAGGAAAATATAGTTAAGATTCAAAGGTATCTGAGTGGGCTTCCATATTTCATCAGTGACAAGATCTAGTATGATTATCCTAAAACTATGGAAGAGACCATAAGGAGAGAAAAATGTTTATTTGATCAGAAAAAAGGGAAACCTATTTTACACAAGGCTTGGGAAGACAATAAGAAGTTTAAAAGGGAGCAAAGGAATAAGGGGAAGAAGCCACCATTTTTCAGAAATAGTCTTCAAGGACATGAAGTTTTGAGAGAGCCCAGGATGGTTGATGTAGGTGGGAAAATCCCAAGCCTGACACCTATGGAATGTTGGGGTTGTAAAGGAGATCATAAGTATAGATGTTGTCCTCACAGAAGTGAAAAAATGAGATTTTTTCACAATGTTCAGAAAGCATAAATGGTATAGGACATGGGAAGAAGATTACCAAGGATCTATGCATCCCTGGCCAACAAGAAAGTTGAGTTTCAAGAACACATGATTGAAGTCGAAGGTATGATCAATAACCATGCCATTACTATTTTAATTGATTCACGGTCTAGTCATAGATATGTAGATCCTAAGGTAGTGGAAAGATTTCAATTTCCAAGAAGTAAGCATGGGAAATCTCAGCTAGTGCAGCTGGCTACAGGAGCCAAGAGAAAGGTTTTTGAGTTGGTTAAAGCATGTCCAGTGGGCATGAATGGACTGAGTACCAAGGAATATTTGAACATCTTGCCTTTAAGATCATTTGATTTCCTAAATGGTATGGATTGGTTGGACTAACACCGTGCCATATTAAAATGTGATAACAAAGCATTCACTTGCTTGGATGAAGAAGGAAATCAAAGATAATTCCAAGGAATTCCTAAGGAAGTTACTATCCAATAAATCTCAGCAATGCAACTAAAGAAGTGTCACAGGAAGGGTTTTCAAATATTTGCATCCCATATGGAGGAAGCATCTAAGGATAAGGTGCCAAATATGGAGGATCATGCAATCCTGGAATATTTTGAATATGTGTTCAAGGAGGTACCAGGACTACCTCCAAAGAGAGATATTGATTTCTCTATAAATTTAATGCCTAAAGAAACTCTAGTATAAAAAATTCCTTACATAATCAGTACACCAGAGCTGAAGGAGTTACAAATGTAGCTTAATGAGATTTTGAATAAGTGATATATATGCCCAAGTTTGTCACCTTGGGGTTCCCTAGACTTTTTCATGAATAAGAAAGATGGGACATTAATATTGTGCATCGATTTTAGATAATTGAACAAAGTGACTATAAAGAACAAGTATCCTCTACAAAGGATTGATGATCTCTTCGATCAGTTGAAGGATGAAAGGATATTTTCAAAGATAGATCTCAGGTCAAGATACCATCAAGTAAGGATTAAAGAGAAGACATCGGCAAGACTACCTTCTAGACAAGTTATGGTCATTATGAGTTCACATTGGTTCCATTTGGGTTATCAAATGCATGAGTTGTTTTCCGATAATATCTAGACATGTTTTTCATTGTATTTTTGGATGACATCCTTGTATATTCAAAGTTTGAAGAAGAGCATGAGAATCATTTGAGGATGGTGCTGCAAGTACTAAGAGAGCATTGGTTGTATGCCAAATTGAGAAAGTTCTCATTTTATCAAAATAGAATTCATTATTTGGGGCATATCATATCTGAAGAAGGGATAATGTTGGCATGTTTATAGGTAGAGTGTGATTGTCATTGATGGTAAGAAAAGTAGTGACGATGGCATGTTTACAAGAAAGAACAACAAGGAACCAAATATTGAGAGACCAGAAGATGAGAAAGGAAGAATGTGCAAGGTTGGCACGAGAAGTCTTTTGGGAAGACACATATGAGCAAGCTTGAGAGGTTCAGAAGAGATTTTGGGAAGACACAGATGAGAAATATTGAGAGGCTTAGAAGAGATCGATCAGAGTTGGACGTAGATAGTGAAGAGTTGCATGCAGAGCGCAAGTGTGCACCAGGGCCGAGGGAAAATGTTTCCAACGGTCAGGAGAGATAGCATTCTGAGACACGCAGACATGATCCCATACATCAAGGCTCATAGAAGGATGCGTAAGATAACAAGGAGGAGTGACAGTGGTCGTTCGATCACTAATCCCAAATACCTGATGGTCTTCAGATCAGAGTCCAGATAGGAGAAGTGCACAGAGGAGGATATTAGACCTCAGCCATCGGATCGGATTGCGATGAGATCTGAACTGTTGGATCCAACAGACACGTGGTGAGAGATAAAAAAATTGTTGACTTGCGAGATGGATAAGTCAAAGGTGAGAGTTGTAGGAACTCGTGATATGTGAAATCACAAAATGATAAGAGTTGTTGGATCTAGAAGACATGTGGTGAGAGATCATTGTTTTGCTGACTCGCGAGCTGGAGAAGTCAAAGGTGAGAGTTGTAGGAACTCGCGACATGCAAAGTCACAAAATGATCTGAGTCATCGGATCAATGAGGCTATGGACCATTGATTTGATATGAAGTATGAGTCCATGATATTGATTGCAGCCGTCGATCAGATGGAGAGATCTCGACAATTGATCTGATATGAATCATTTTGGAGTTTTGCGAGTTGGGAATTTTGAGGAAACTCATAGCAGGAGTTTGCGATATGAGAAATTGTGATGCACCCCTATTGCTTGGCCCCTAGTCACAGTTGGTGGTCACATTGATGAAGTTTAAGGGAGGAGATAGCATGTCACTAGGCTCTACAATGAAGATCACCAAAATCATGAAATTCCTTTTAGAATAGGGTTGTGGTCACATCAGTGGAAGATAAGGGAAGGAGCTAGTGTTGCTAGGCTCCACCTCAAAGTTTCATGAGTTGAGATATTCGAGGCAACTCATGGAAGGAAATCACAAAATGTGAAATCGCGATTTGATCGCAGTCGTCGATCAAAGGGAAATATCTGGAAGGTTAATCCGATATGGAGTATTTTGGATTTCGTGAGTTGGGAGATTCAAGGAAAATCACAGCAGAAGATCGTGAAACGTGAAATCACGAAGCACCCTAGTACATGGCCCTATGTCACAGCTATAGGTCACATGAAGGAAGGGGTTTAGAAGCCAAAGAATCCATAGGTGACTGGCTGTAACTTCCAGAATGCAGTAATGAAATCATCCAGAGAACTCAAGGAGCTACAGGGTGATCGCCAGAGGAGATGAAGAGTCTTGAGGTAACTTCCATTGGAATGAATATTGATCATAGAGACAATTGACATATGGAAAAGTGTTGAAGACTGTAACTGCAACAGAAATGATAAGCTCGACTGTGACAGAGAATACGAACAATCACACTTCCAGAGAAGGTAGAGAATCTCAGGATAATCCTAGTGATGATGAATGCATGGAGCTAACGAACAAAGAATATGAAAAGTTTGTATGATTATCAAGTAGATGACTTGGCATAAGAAAGAGATGCAAAATAGAGAAGTGAGGGAATTCAATGAGATTAGCCATACATTCGTAAGGAAGAGAGGTAGTGAACAACCTGTAGGGAAGAACAATGATGTAGTGAAGAACATGTAGAGGCATTGCACAGAGGATGCAGTTGGTGCACATAGAATATAAAAATGCAGAACATAGAAGATATGTCTGTTGTTGTTGAGAGTGTTTCATGCCAGTAGAATCATGTTATGTGCAGGAGATGAAGCACACATAAGAGGCGTGGTGCATAGAATGGAAAGAAGACACATAGCATAAAGTGTAGAAGAAGCAAGGAATAGAAATGCATATCTAAGAGAAGAAAATAAATCATAGTAGACAGGAGGAGAGAGACACTAATGTAGGTAGAGGATATCAGTGTAGCAGAAAATTATTGAGACTGGGAGTTGTAGCTTCCATCTGGTTGCAGCTAGAAAAAACAGGGTGGCAGGGTGGTGCAAGGGATAACTATTATTCTTTGTTATATAGGTTGATGTCTGTGTGACTGGAAGTTTGTGCTTCCATCTAGTTGGTGCTGGAACACTTAGAGAGTTGGTGCTTCCTTATAGTGGGTTCTAGAGAAACCAGGGAGTTGGTGCTTCCTTCTAGTGGGTTCTAGAGAAACCAGGGAGTTGGTGCTTCCTTCTAGTGGGTGATAGAGAAACTAGAGAGTTGATGCTCTCAGCAAGTTGCAGCTTGCAAAACAGAGGTGGTAGCCTCACAATGAGTTGGTTCTCATAAGAATGATAATGTACATAAAATAAAGATTACTTATGATATAAAGAAGAAGAGGTTTTTCCCTTTATGGGGTTCCTCAGGAAATATATGTCTATGTATATTTCATGTGTGTGATTGATGTTGAATATTCTATTTCTTACCTCCCTTCATTATTGTGATTGTCATTGAGTTCTTTGTAAAGATTTTAAAATAAGCAAGATTGTTTAAGCGTGTTAACAACTAATTGAACCCCCTCCCTCTCAATTGTCCAACAATTGGTATCAAATCAAGTTCCCTTTATTTAAGGGTAGATCCTAGAGATTAAACATGACTAGCCATGGAGGAACTTCAACCAATAAGGTTCCCTTGTTCAATGGAACAAACTTTGGATTCTGGAAAGTTAGTATGAGAACCTACATAATGGATTTAGGTGCAGATGTCTTGGATGTGGTAGAGACTGGTTATGTAAAGCCGATTGTATTATCTTCCAAGGATGACAATATAGAATTCAGCTTCAACTCTAAGGCTATGAATGCTATTATGAGTGGGCTTGCAGAAGCATAATTTGTAAAATTTATGCACTTATAAACTGCCAAAGAAATGTGGGACAAACTCAATAGCAGCTAGGAAGGTAATGAGAAGGTAAAGGATGCCAAGCTTCAAACCTACATATTACAATTTGAACAACTAAAGATGAATGAGGATTAGATAGTTAATAAATTCTTATTAATATTTGAGGAGCTTGTGAATTCCATGAAAGGTCTTGGTGAGAAGATTGAAGATGTATTATTAGTTTAGAATATATTAAGATCTCTGCCTAATAGATTCAATCCAAAAGTTTCTGCAATAGAAGAACTGAATGATCTTAAGAATCTGTTTGTTGATCAACTCCTAGGAACTCTAACTGCTTATGAAATGAGGATTAGTAAATATAAATCTACCACTAGATAAGCATCATTTAAAGAAGATAAGAATGAGGATTCTGAGCCTAATGAAATTGAGGCAAAATTTGTGAGAAGACTAATGAAAGGATCAGGCAAGTACCAAGGCAAGTTTCCATTCAAATGTTTTAACTGTGGAAAGATAGGTCACTTTGCATCTAAGTGTCTACACAATAAGAAGGACCATAACTCTAAAGGATAAGAGAAATACAAATCCAAAAGATTTGATAAAAATAAAAGTTTATGTGTAAACAATGATGACTCTTCAGAAGACACAGATAGTGACTCTTCCTGTGAATATAAGGTAAATGAATTCATGCTATGGCCAAAGAGGATTATGATAATAAAATAAAAGGAAGTGATGATAATGATGAAGAAGTTGTAGTTGAGTTGGAAGGAGAGTTTATCAACTCTTTGGAAGAGATTGACAGACTTAGACTTAAGAAGAGAAAGAAAAAACAATTAATGATACAGTTTGAGAAAGGCAGTAAAAAACCTGATGAATATGTTTCCCTCCTAAAAGTGGAATTAGAAGAGGAAAAGAAAATCGAAGACATTGTGAAACAACTCTTATTAGAAAAGAAGGAAAGATGTGAAGCTCTGGAAGAAGAAGTAGTGAAAACTAGGAAATAGTTGGAAAATTTTCAAGCCTTATATCATCAGAATCTATCAAGTATCAAAGCCTCAGAAGTATTAGCCACCATTATGAATCAGCAAAGGAATCCAAAGTTGAAAACTGGTTTGGGTTATGAAGAAGGATCAAGTAGTGGTCATCCAAGCATCAAAGAACCCATCAAGTTTGTCAAATCTACAACCAATGACAACAACAAACCTGCAAAAACAAAATAAGATAATCAGTCTCCTAGGAGGAGTAAAGAAAAAGGTGCCAGAATTAAATCTGTAGAACCAATAAATAATACACCCTCTGCTCAAGGAAATCATCAACATGGAAGATACTGACCTGCTCAAAGAAGACAACCATTTTCCAGGTACAAATATTTTTTCTATGGATATTGTTTCTACCGTTCTAACTTTGGCCACAAAGTTGTAAATTGTTACTTAAGATTTATACATGAGCAATCAAGACACCCAAGGAATAAATATTTTCCACAACATAGAATGAGACAACCAAGTAACAAACAACCACAGATTGCAAATTGTCAAATTAAGTTTATAGACATGCAATTGAGGAGGTCAAGAAATAATAAATAGACAATGAGTAGACAACATTGCAACAATCACTTTGACCTATTGAACAATGAGCTTGAATTCTATAATTGTCATAACTTTGGCCACAAAGCTGCAAACTGCCATATAAAGAATTACAAAGAAGATCCAAGGATAAAGCTCTTAGCTAGAAAGGCCAGCACATGGAAAAATAAAGATAGTGAAAAATGTGGTCCAATACTTTCAACTCAAAAACAAAAGGACTCCTGGAATATAGACAGTGAATGTTACAAGCACATGAATGAAGACAAGGATACACTCATGCCTATAATTAAAAGAAAAACAGGAAATGTGATATTTGAAAATGATGAACCGGGTAAAATCTAGGGTAAAGGGATGGTGAGTTTGAGTAATGGTAAAGGAGATTCCCATGATGTTCTACTTGTAGATGGTTTGAAACATAATTTTCTCAGTATAAGTCAAATGTGTGACAGAGGCTGTGAAAAGGTGCTCATGCCCAAAGATTGTAAGGTAAAAAATGTAAACTCGAGACAAGTAGCAGCTAAAGGCATAAGGATAGATAATGATGTTGATATCTAATCATCCCATGCAAGAAAAGAAGAAGTAGAAGAAGAATCATGGAATAAGTCGGAAGCAAAAGTTTTTAAGGTTGAGAAGTCAAACACCCAAATCACGTTCTTGAACAACTCCATGACCCTGGATGAGATATTAGATAGTCAGAGATCACCAAATGACAAATCTGATCTTGGATACAACAAGGAAGAAATCAGTACTCCTAAGAAGTCTAACATGGTTCCTTCATTTGTAAAAAGGGAAAGTAGGTATGAGAGTGTTTGTAATTTTTTTTTCTTGTGATCAATATGGTCAAAAAATCCTTGGATTGTAAGCATCATAGAAGAAAAATAAAGTTGTTGTAATAGAAGATCAGAAAACACAGTTCAAGAAACTAGGACACTCACAGATGTGGATAGAAAAGACTAAACAAGTGAACATGAGTGAAGTTAATTGTTGCAAAAAGAATTGCAATGTGAAAATCATAGTATAAACTTTCTCAGATCACTTTAGAGCAATGTACAGTAAAGAAGCATCTTGGATAAATATGGATACATCTGGTTAGAGATCAATGAAGATCAATGGGTAGATCCAAGGGTTGTTTGAAAAATATGAGCTACAAGTTCACAGTGTTCCAGTAGGATAGCGACATCCATAGTAGTAGCATTCTGATGTACAAAAATGACATACATGACATTATGTAGAGATAACAAGAGGGAAAGACCTTGTTAGAAAGAGATAATATTTTACCAAAGGGAGAGAGCAGTCAGAAGCAAAGAGAGAAGAGTGACAGGGGGATTCATTTAGTAATGACAAGAAAAGGTAGATGAATGAGTCCTAGTAAGAGAGATGAGCAATATTGAGTATACTACAGAGGACATAGCTAAATATGAAGATGAAAAGGTCCAAGAATCAGAAGGATAAGAATCTGAGTTAGATACAAATACTGTACATGACTCAAATAAGAGAGTCCATCCTATCAGGGGGAGTATGTGTTGGTTGAATATCTAAAACCTCCAAAAATTATTGCAACAACTCAGGGGCATCATCTTTTCTTTGACATTAATGTCAAAGGGGGAGAAAAGGAGTGGTACAAATGTTGTGGTTGGAGAATAGCGTAGCCGTTCAGGGTTTCCATCAATGCCAAAGGGGGGTATTGTTGGCATGTTTACAGGTAGAGTGTGCTTTTCATTGATGCAAAGAACAACATTGACGATGGCATGTTTACAGGAAAGAACACCAGTGAACCAAAGATTGAGAGACCAGAAGATGAGAAAGGAAGAATGTGCGAGGTTGGCACCAGAAGTATTTTAGGAAGACACAGATGAGAAAGATTGAGAGGCTCAGAAGAGATCGATCAGAGTTGCACGTAGATAGTGCAGAGCTGCATAAAGAGTGCAAGTGTGTGCCAAGGCCAAGGGAAACTTTTTCCAAAGATCAAGAGAGATAGTGTTCCGAGATGCGCAGACGATATCCCATACATCAAGGCTCGCAGAATATTTGACACTTAGAAATTATTCCAATTCGGGAAGATGCATAAGATCATGAGGAGGAGTGACAGTGTTCATTGGATCACTAGTCCTGAATACCTGATGGATGTCAGATCAGATTCCAGAAATAAGGAGCGCACAGAGGAGGAGACTAGACTCAGTCGTTGGATCAGATCACTATGAGATCATAATCGTTGGATCCAGAGGACATGTGGCGAGAGATCAACATTTCACTTACTTGCGAACTGGAGAAATCAAAGGTGAGAGTTGTAGGAACTCATGATATGTGAAATCAAGAAATGATCTGAGTCGTTGGATCCAGAGGACACGTGGCGAGAGATCATCATTTCGCTGACTCGCGAGATGGAGAATTCAAAAGTGAGAGTTGTAATAACTCGCGATATGTGAAGTCGTGAAATGATCTGATTCATTGGATCACCGAGGCTATGGACCGTTGATATGATATGAAGTCTGAGTCCACAATATTGATCACAGTCGTCGATTAGAGGGATAGATCTTGACCGTTGATACGATATGAAGCATTTCAGAGTTTTGCGAGTTGGGATTTTTGAGGCAAATCATAGCAGGAGTTCATGATATGAGAAATCGTGGTGCACCCCTCTTTCTTGGCCCTTGGTCACATTGATGAAGGTTAAGGGAGGAGATAGCACGTCACTAGTCTCTACAACAGAGATCGTCGAAATCACGAAATGCCTTTTCAAATAGGCTTGTGGTCACAACTAGTGGTCACATCAGTGGAAGAGAAGGGAAGGAGCTAGCATTTATAGGCTCCACCTCGGAGTTTCATGAGTTGAGAGATTCTGGGAAACTCACAGAAGGAAATCATGAAATGCGAAATCGTGATTTCATTTTAGTAGCCGATCAAAGGAAAAGATCTGGATTGTTAATTCGATATGGAGTATTTTGGAGTTTGTGAGTTAGGAGATTCAAGGAAAATCGCAGCAGAATATCGCAAAACGCAAAATCGTGAAGCACCCTGGTGCATGGCCCTAGGTCACAGCTAGAGGTCACATGAAGGAAGGGGCTTAGAATCCAAATAATCCATAGGTGACTAGCTATAACTACCAGAATGGAGTGATGAAATTGGCCAGAGAACTCGAGGAGCTGTAGGGTGATCACCAGAGGAGCGGAAGAGTCTTGAGGTAACTTCCAATGGAATGAAGACTGATCATAGAGACAATTGACAGATTGAAAACCATCGAAGATTGTAACTGCAACAGAGAGGATAAGATCGACTGTGACAGAGAAGATGAAGAGTCACACTTCCAGAGAAGGGAGAGAATCTCAGGATAAGACTAGTGATAATGAACACGTGGAGCTAATGGATAGAGAAGATGAAGAGTTCGTATGATAATCAAGTAGATGACTTGGCGTAAGAAAGTAATGCACAACAGAGAAGTGAGGGCATTCAGTGAGATTAGCCATACATTCAAAAGGAAGAGAGGTAGTGAACAACCTATAGGGAAGAACAATGATGTAGTGAAGAACATGCAGAGGCATTGCATAGAGGATGCAGTTGGTGCATAGAGAATATAAAAAAATAGAACATAGAAGAGATGTGTGCTTCTCTTCAGAGTGTTTCATGCGGGTAGAAGCATGTTGTGTGCAGGAGATGAAGTGCACAGAAGAGGCATGGTGCATAGAATGGAAAGAAGACAAAGATCATAAAGTGCAGAAGAATCAAGGAACATAAATGCATATCTGAGAGAAGAACAGAAAGCACAACAGACATGAGGAGAGAGACATTGATGCAGGCATAATAGAGCAGTGTAGCAGAATAGTGATGAGACTGGGAGTTGTAGCTTCCATCTGGTTGCAGCCAGAAAAAGTAGGGTGATAGGGTGGTGCAAGGGAGAAATATTGTTCTATGTTATACAGGTCAGTGCCTGTGTGACTAGAAGTTGTTTCTTCCATCCAGTTGGTGCTCGAACACTTAGGGAGTTGGTTCTTCTTTCTAGTGGGTGCTAGAGAAACTAGGGAGTTGGTGCTTCCTTCTAGTGGGTGCTAGAGAAACTAGGGAGTTGGTGCTTCCTTCTAGTGGATGATAGAGAAACCAGACAGTTGGTGCTCTCAGCAATTTGCAGCTTGCAAAACAAAGGTGGTAGCCTCACAATGAGTTGGTGCTCATAAGAATGATAATGTATACAAAATAAAGATCACTTATGATATAAATAAGAAGAGGTTTTTCCCTTTATGGGTTTCCTCAGGAAATATTTGTCTCTGTATATTTCATGTGTGTGATTGATGTTGAATATTCTATTTCTTACCTCCTTGCATTATTGTGATTTTCATTGAGTGCTTTGTAAAGAGTTTAAAATAAGCAAGATTGTTTAAGCACTGTAACAACTGATCCACCCCCCCGCCCCCCTCTCAGTTGTCCAATAGATAGCAGCAGACCCTAAAAATATTGAGGCCATTAAAGGGTGGAAAACACCTAAAAATGTGACATAAGTCAGATTCTTCATGGGTATAGATGGCTACTATAGAAGGTTCATTGCAGGGTTCTCGAGAATAGCTCACCCCATCACTTCCTTACAAAGGAAGGGGAAGAAGTTTAATGGACAGAAGAATGTGAAAAGAGATTCCAGCAATTGAAGCAGTTGTTAACCAGTTCTCTAATTCTAAAGATCCCAGATCTGAATGAAGATTTCGTGGTTTTCACATACGCATATAAAGAAGGACTAGGAGGATTCCTTAGTCAGAAATAATTTGTGATATGTTTACAGTCCATAAAATTAAAAGAGCATGAAAGGATCTATGCCACTCATGATTTGGAGTTGGAAACCATAGTGCATGATTTGAATAAGTGGAGGCACTACCTCATGGGAAAGAGGTTTGAGTTGAGGACAACCCATAATGGTCTAAAGTATTTGTTTGATCAACCTAATTTGAATGCCAATCATAGTAGATGGATGGAATTCCTCTGTGAATATGACTTTGATATCAAGCATATCAAAGTAAAGGAGAAAAAAGTGGTTGATGCACTCAACAGGAGAGTGCATGAACTGCATGCTACAACCATTATTGGGTATCAGACATATATTAAAATCAAAATTTCTGAGGCTGCAAAAGTTTATTTGCAATACATGGAATTAGTAACTAAATTGCAGCAAGGTAAAATGCATCAGAAAGATGAAGATTACGAACTGGGAATTGATGGAATTCTCTTGTATAGAAACAAAGTTTATGTACCCAATTATCCTGAATTGAGGAGTGTGATTTTAAAAGAGATGCATAATGTACCTTATGCGGGACACTCAGGATATCAGAAAACAGTTTTAGCAGTCAAGAGCCATTACCATTGGCCAGGAATGAAGAAATAAATTTCAGATTACATTGGCAGATGTATGGAGTGTCAAAGGGTCAAAGCTGAGCATAGACACCCAGTTGGGTTTCTACAACCATTAACCATCCCTGAGTGGAAGTGGGAATTGGTGAAAATGGATTTCATCACAGGATTACCCAGAACAAACAAGCAGCATGATGCAATCATGGTGGTGGTATATAAGCTCACAAAGGCCACCCATTTTATTCCATTGAAGACTACTCACAAGGAAACTAATGTTGCTGATATTTATATGAGGGAAGTAGCACACTTGCATGGCATACCCAAGACAATTGTGTCTGACAGAGACCCAAAGTTTACCTCAAGGTTTTGGAGAGGATTATTCCAGGGGTTGAGAACGAACCTGAACTTTAGCACAACTTATCATCCTTAGTCTGATGGAAAAACAAAAATATTTAATCAAGTGATACAAGATATGTTAAGAATGTATGTGATGGAAACACCATCTAAATGGGAGGATTATCTGCACTTGGTAGAATTTTCCTACAACAATGGGTATCAAGCATCACTGAAGATGAGCCTCTTTGAATCACTTTATGGAATAAAGTGAAACAACCCAATAAGATGGGACAACCTAGTTGATAGGGCAGTGGTTGTGCCAGAGTTGCTCAAAGAAATGGAAGAGAAATTGTTAAAGATAAAGATGAATTTGAGGGCTGCCCAAGACAAGCATAAAATCTATGTAGACAAAGGAAGAACCCACGTGGAGTTTAAAGTGGGTGATCATGTTTTCTTGAAGGTGAAAGACAACAGAAGTTCCCTAAAGCTAGGAAGCTATTCTAAGTTGGAAGCTAGATATTGTAGACCATTTGAAATCCTAGAAAGGATTGAACCAGTAGCTTATATGATTTCATTTCCTGCATCCATGACTATTCATAATGTATTTCATGTATCATTTCTCAAGAAGTATATACCCAATGCTAATCATGTGATTGATTGGAATGTGATTCAGGTGGAGAAAGAAGGTGCTTTGCAAGTGTAGCCTATGCACATACTAGACTAGAAGAGAAATCAACAGCAAAATCGAGTCGTAAGGATTGTAAAGATTCATTGGTCCTGGTACGGTACTGATAACGCAACATGGGAGCATGAAGATACTATGTGGGAAGAGTACCCACATATTTTTGAATATTTTTGAAATATTGCTATTTTTGTGTAAATATGTTTCACTGAGAACAATGAAATAATAAGGGAAGGGGATTGTAACACCCCAAGGCCAAGCCCCTGCTGGATTGTAATTATGTTTATAGGTTGGTGATACAAGTGTTTATAAGTTGGAAGACTTATGTGTCTAATAGGTCGGAGATCCCAGATACTAAGGCCAATGAGCCTGATTTTGTATGTGTAAATAATCACATCATTAATAAAATTACTTCATTTCATGTAGACCGACCATGAAGAAAGAGTTATGGGGGAATAAGATCCACTAGGTAGGGAAAGGGAAGGGGCTAAGTGTCTAGGATTGGGGGATAAGATAGATGGCTTACCTATAAAGGAATAATATTATATTAATATTTCGTAGAGGATAAGGTTTGACATAACCATGTTGTCCTAAGTTCTCGGGGAAAGGGAACTAGTGTTAAGTGGATCTCATGCAGCTTTAGGAATACATGTGTCAACCTGGGCACATGCATCTTTAGGTGGGGAAAGTTAGCTCATTGTGTGTTCCCTTACCATTCCCATGATGGTTGCCACTCTGGAAGTAAGACATACTCCCCACTGATGCGCACATTGAAACAGAGATATCCTTGAGACATCCAACCATTTCCTCCATCATCTCTCTCCGCAACTTCTAAAACCCACACACCCGTGTAATGAAGCTAACCATGCTTCATATGAAGAACAACATGGTTGCATAGTCTTTGAGCCATATCGTGCCTTAGCCTTTTCTATTTCTACCCACGTTTTCTTTGGACTGGTGTGGCTTGTTTCCATTACCAGATCCCTTACCCAATTTTTTTTGCAGAGGTTACCCGCTGGACTTAGGAGCTGAATAGAAGAGGTAGGTTCTCATTTTTGTTGGGAAAAACACCCTACGGACTAACAAATTAGGGCCTACTTTGCATGAAGATTTGACCGAATAGAAACTAATTTTTTACCTACATCCCAAGATTTAAATCCCTTTTTCTCAGTAAATGCATGGAAAAGGACCACCTACCTTATTACCGGCGTTCGATGTCGATCCTCCATTGTGCTTGATTACTTGTTTGCGTTGCTCCTTCCAAAGATGACTTGCACTAAAGACAAACAACAACTATGAATGCATGCTACTTATATACTCAAGGGTTAGAAATCGAACATAAAATAATCAAATCATAGACAGCTCATGAATTGGGGTAGGAAAAGAATTTTTTTTATTACGTAAAGTGAATCAACTTACAAAAGCTGAGACTGGCCACCACTCCTTGAACCTGATCCTGGGCTCCTCTTCTTCTCTCCTTCAAATTCTTTGCGTTAAATCTCCTTTTGCATGAGGAAAGGCTAAAGGGTTGGGACAATGGAATACGTAAATGGGTAGAGTTTCTTCGCTATATTTGTTCCTCCTCCAAATGGTACCCCTACCCCTTCTTTTATAGGCTAGAAGGAGATAGGGTTTTGGATGAACCCTCAGCCATGCATGGTTGGGAGTTTCAGTTAACTGACCCATAGCTTTTTGTTCCGTCGGAAACTTTCCTTTTTTCGTGCTTTGGTAGCTACACACGGGTTGTTATGAGTCGGCCAGCATGTACACGCATGCAGTAATGGGTTAGGGCGCATGGGCCTTTACACAAGAGGATTTTCAAAGAGTTATTCAGCAGAGTTTTGGAAAAGAAGGGATATGAGTTGGCTTGATTCCAGGTAAGCATGTGTGGTGCAATTTAGGGTTATAATAGATGCCCCCTAATGTGTGAGGTCAGAAGAGCATTTGATGGTCGAAATATATTACCAATCTTTACTGATGTGTCGAACGATTGAGCCCAAGGATTAGGAACCAGGAGGTGTCATCTTCAAAATAACAAATGTCTCACTGAGGTGGGTATACCCATGCTTGGGATAAAATAGAACCATGGATACCAATAAAATACACTGTAGATCCATGTCAAATAACTATAAAGAGTAGCTATGAATAATACACAGTGGAGCTACATTTGGAAATCAGAAAGATATACATATAGAGTATCCATCCTCCAGAAGCTGATTCTTCCTGATGGCTGGACTTCAGAGCTCGAGAAACAACATCAAAATCTTCCAAAACTCGGGTAGGAGTGTAATATGAGTGTACGAATGCACTACCCAGAGTTCTTCGACGGCTCGTCGGTCACGGACTTGATAATTTTGGTGATCGGACTGAAGGCTTTAGTGATTTTGAACATGGACTTGATTGGACATTTAGGATGGTCGGGTATGCGGACAAGAGACATATTGTAGAGGGGCCGACTCATACTTAGTGACAAACTTCCCTTAGACAATAGCACGACAAGTGATAAGACTCAGGCATCATATATGTTAATCATAAGTCTACGAAGCAGGAGGCAACGCAAACTCTCCATATGTTTGGAAGAATAACCAAACGGTGGAGGACACAACTCTATATAGCAAGAAAAGATTCCTAAGGTCGTACTACATCCCATAGTCTGATGATCAAATAGACAGATGTGCTTTATCCAAGGGCGACTCATTATGCTTCCAATAAAGAAAATACTTTTCCCATATTCTTTTTGGGGTATATTTGATTTTTTTGTTCTTTTCGATAATTTTGGAAAAAGAATAAAGGAATATTACGTTACAATGGAGGAATGAGTATTGAAAACATACAATCTCAAGGCACAATGACAAGACTGATGTTCTGGTAAAATGATACTCGGGGAAATCCTCCGGTGGCCAAAGGTGTTAAGACGCAGAAGAAAACTGTCACAAGGCTGGTGGATAAGGTATGAAAATGCGGTTGATAGAACACACAATGGTAATGTCCTTCGATGTAAGTTTAACGAGCCCAGAGAAGGTAAGCTCGGTGTTTTTCGTATTTAGAGAGTCTGAAAAAGCATAAAAGGAGACTCTGTTGGGGTACCTTTTTCGACAATAGTCTAGTTGGTTCGAAAAAGGGGTAAACTAGCACTGATTAGACGCCAATTCAAAACCATTTTAACGAGTGTGACAAGGACAAGATCACTCTGCCATTTTTTCACTTTTAAGGAGTCTGAAAAAAGCTTAAATATGGACTTCGTCAAGAATATTCTTCTGGATCAATTTAACGAGTGTGAAAGAATAAGGTCACTAGGTGATCTTTTCAATTTTAGGGAGTCTGAAAAGAGCTTAACTATGGACTCTGTGGGGGTTTCTTTTTCATAAATTTAGTGCCTCAGGCCCGAAAAAGGAATAAAATTATACCCGAGAGTACTCTTCTAAAGAATGGGAATTCGATAGAGTATACCTTTGTTCATACAGTTGACCATCTAGATAGAAAAAGGGGTAAACTACCGCCGGACAGACTTGACTTCAAATTTCAGTTTAACGAGCATGAAAGGCCACAAGATCGCTCGGCAATCTTTTCATTTTTAAAGGGTCTGAAAAGGGATTAAAAGGAGACCCGTTATTTTTGGGAGTCCTGAGGGTGAGACAAAGAGAGAAAAAGAATCATGCAAATGAGGCTCAAACTCATATTCAGGAAAGACTATACGGACTCCCGAGCCTATAGTGTTTTTAGAAATGGCATGGACACCATAATGCAACCAG
>ML777286.1:716594-754894 GCA_009831015.1 Picea engelmannii | reverse complement strand
TTCATTTGTTTTTATTTTTGTTCCTATGCTCATAGTTTCATTTAGTTTTTTTTTTAATTCTTGTTAATAGCTTTGTTGTTTTCTTTCTAACCTTTTACCATACAGCTGTCATGACTAGCAGAGCCCAACTAGGCATGTAAGCATTCACTTTTTGCTCACACAACGATGAGAAGAGTGCAAACAAAGAGGTTATAGTCGAGGGGAGCATCGACTACCTCTACTTCGACACACATGGTTTTCCCTCCTAACTGCACAGGGAAAGAAGGAACGATGCCATGTGGTCGGAAGGAACGACCATCGAAAGCAGTGAGGAGAGTAGGTGATGGAGACAAAGAGGGATGGCCTATGGACTTCCAGCATGCTAATGACATAATGCATGTCAAGGCGCCCTCGTCGACCACCGTGCAAAAGATACTCCGTGTAAAAATTTTCGTGGGATGATCCACTACTATCTGAAATGATACGTGGTAAGGCAGATGAGGTTTTAAGTCGGTTGTATCTAACATGATGGTGCCCGGATTACAAGTCTTAGTAGAGCCCAAAGTGGTTAACAAGGCTTTCCTCTGAGCAGGGCAGCTTTGGAGGACCTCCAAGGCAGACATTGCACAAGGGGTTTGTGATAAATCCTCCACCACAGAGTAATTCTGGGCGGCCCTTGTGTTTGGGTTGTGAGAAGATTTTTTAAAGGCACCCTTTCGAATGCGTGTCATTGTTTCTTTCAACATCTTCTCAATCTATAGAGGAAGATATGGGAGATCAACTTCTTTACCCTTCTCAGAAGCGCTTGGTTTACTATAGTCGTGTGCTCTAGTTGATATGAAAGCATCACCCCTAACCATATATACGTTCGCGGATGAGGGATTGTTTATAGGCGGGTAGGTTTCTTGGCTACCCCCTTCTTTTCTTGTAGAGGCTTGAGTTAGATTTTGCCCATGTTGAAAGGGATTAGTCAACACTGCTTGTTGTTTCTATGTGACAAAATTTTGGGCCTCTGCAAGTCGAGGACAAAGATGGGTTGGGTGGTCTTCCGTGCACAAGTTGGATGGATACCTTGCCTTCTGTTTTTCTGTGTTGTCCCCACCAGCATTATCGGTGGGTTTTTTATCCCCCTTACCCTTCTTTCGTTGTTTTTTCTTCCCTTCAGGCTACTGGGTGGCCTTTGGGTTAGTTGACTGCACGGTGTGTACTTCTAACATTTGGGTAGGGGGAGCAGCCAAAGCAGTAGTTTGGCTAGCCGCTGTGTGTTGTATGGATAACTGTTGCAATTGTTTTGTCAATTGCTCAACGGGCTTGGTTTGTGTTGAACCAACAATACCATCGGCATGTGGTCCAAATCTCTGTCTAGTTTTATCCAGTATCGAATGTGGCACATCTGGAAAGATGTTGTAAAATAAACCAGACTGAGAATAGATGAGCTCAAACTGTTGAGACCTCATGATGGCATCTTCCTCGAAGAAAAATCTGGATGTCGCAATGTCTTTGGATAACTGTGGGACCAAAGACTTAAGGAACCACTCAAGCAGGAATGCTAGTGGGACTGGTACTTTGACTAAACTCTTCCGGCGTCTCCACTCTCAGATATGATCAGAGATATCGTCCATTGTTGTCTGTTCGAAATTGGTGAGCAGCTCTGTGCCATCGTTGTATCTCACAGGTAACTGGAAATGGTTAAGGAAGGCCATCGCCAGTTCACCAAAAGAAGAGTATCTTGAGCGATTGAGCTCGATGTACCATTTCGCGGCACTCCCAATAAGAGTACATTGAAACAATCACAACTGTACAGAGTCATCTTTCAATGAGTTAGATGAGCACCAAAGATGAAAGGTAGTCACATGATCACCTGGATCTTCATTAGGCTTGGCCTCGAACTTTGGAATGTCCGAAGGCAACTTCGTCGGCATAGGAGGCCAATGTGGATCATGACAAATAGGATCATTTAACAAACTTGTCAAATCTAGCAAGTGTAAAGTTGCCAGGAATGGTAGTTTGGGTTGTTGTTGATAACCTAGGAAAAAGGGTCCTGGAGTTTGACTGGCACTAGGTTGCTAGGAAAAGTTTGGCTGCTGGCTCGGATTCTGATAGAAACCATGGCCCTAACTAGCATAAGGATTTTGCATTTGTGGAGACATCATTGGATGATTTCCCATAAAGGACATAGAGTGTTGGGCATGCATTGTATTCGAAGGACTTTGGGAAGGATTGCCCCATGTCAGTCCTGCGGGGAGAGGCATAGTAGTCTGTTTGGGGTTCCATTGACTGTGGATAGAATTACCCCAGAATGACATTTTGGAGGAGGGAACGGATCCTTGTCCTGAGTTCCAAGGTCCTACTATGTGTGCCCCTTGTGCAGGAATAGTACCCTGTGCAGGAGTAGATTGTCCAAAAATGGGGTTGCCCCCAGTCGGGAAAGTGGTTGATGATAGAGTGTTGTTACCAAACGTCCTGTTCCAAGAAAACAGTGTTGAACCTACCAGCATACTGTGAGAAGGTGTTCCTTGACTCCCTACTCCAAATAAACTAGTGTGTATAGGTTGCCCGACAAATAGTTGATGAAGACCACCAAGCGAAGGGGACGAAGGAGGGATATGACCTCCTACATAAGGAAAAGTGTTAAAAGGGACAAGAGTGCCCCCAAGGTGATCTTGCATAGGAGCGCTAGAGCTCCCTGCCCCCAGACCCAAAGTCTGTAAAGTGGAGTAGGTTAGTATAGGACTTGTACCCGAACTAGGCATACCGTATGAAAATGGAGGGCTTGTCACACTAGGTGTGAAGGGGGTTGTGGTCGCCGCCATAGACGGGTTCGGTCCACTGTGCGACGTAGTTGCAGTCGAGACCATGGTGGCTCAGATCAACAATGGTAGGTTAGGAGATGACTCTCCTGTGGTGGCAACTGTGGTGGGAATTGAAGAATTCCCAGAAGGAGTAACAACATTTGTTTCCATTGCTATGTGAGGCACTGCTTGGCGTTCGTGAAATTGGATTGATACAATAAACGGTGCCAAGATATCAGTGGTTGGGGTTTCAACCAAGCTGAGAGTGGTTTCTTCAAGTTCCAAAACGGTTGATTCCTCTGGGATTTGTTTAGGCACAAAGGTTTGTAACCCGGTCGCTTCAAAAGACCCTTGTTGGTATAGCTTCCACCTTAATGGTGGCGGGGGTGGCTCCAGTGTAACCGGAAGCAAGCCAAGAAGCCTTCGTGACTGGCGGAGCTCGGGATCCTCCACTATGTGAGAATATCCAAGACACACTAAGGTATTCTAAACATTCAAAAGTAACACACACTAAAAAAGAAGCCCCTAAGAGATAAAACAAGCAATCACTAAACTATTTGGAAGAACAGTTACAACAACCAACACTAGAGCAACTTACCAGTGCAAGTGAAACTCGAACACGGAAGCACCCTCCGGGTATACTCTGAAAAGTGTGGCCCGATGTCTGTCCTAGGTACCGCGGTATACCCCCGTAGTCACCTGTGTATGTCCCTAAAAAGATTGGCAACTAGGTTTCTAACACACGAACAGTCACCAGGCGGGTATAGTCAAAAGTCGGGTAGACCACGATGAGCAAGGTATCGAGCCTGAAACCTGTCAAGGGTATCGAGAGAAAATGGTTCGGAAGACAAATGAGGACCTCGAATGGATTCAAGACCCACGAAGCCCCGTGGAAAATGCAAACGACGGAATCCCAAAACAAGCCCTCTATATGTGTTCTCCACTACAATTGGTCTGGCTTTGGAGGGGTTATCTCCGCTACCTTTCCGCACGTGACCTCGTGTTTATCCCCTGTGTTAGAGGGGGGTCCTAGATAAATTCCATGAAAATGGACTTAGACACTCCCAATCTTAGACTCTAATTTTTGGTTTTGAATGGCCTTGAAGAGTTTCCTCTCCAACCTAATCCAAGGCCCTAGTCCTGAACTAGTTTGTGAACCCTACAAACATAAAAGTCTAGTAGATTTTAAAATTAGCGTTGCTTTTATGGATTTGTCTTACATCAAGGGGTATGAGGGTGAAACTGATGATGTATAAAATATGAAAGAAAAATATGAATGAAAAAGATGGAAATAAAAAACTTTTACTAAATGCAAAATTTCAACAACTTTTCACCAAGAAAGATTTTTAATTTTTCTAAGATTTTGAACAACAAACTCAAAATAATTTCTCTCGACTATGAGCTACTTATGATCTAAGTGAACTGCAAAAAATTATGAAATAAAAGACTTTTCCCTAGCTAATGATGCAGAAACACACTCTTCAACCAAAGAAGAAAATGAAAAGAGATTTATTTATTTATTTAAGTGTTAGTAAAGCAAGAAAGGGAAAATACCGACAAGCAAAAAACCAAGAAAAACAATTATGGATTAAAGCACAGATCACAAAGAATTAGATTAAATAATCACACAAAGGCAATTGAAAAAACAATGACTCTCACGCTTATCTAAAAACCATAAAACAAAGATTTTTTTTTTATTTTTTTATATTTTTCTGTCAACTTTTAACTGAGAAAAAGAAGGCTAATGGTAAGATGACGCCTAAGCTACTGACTGTTCAAACATAGATTCAAACACCTGAGAGGAATACTTCTTATCAAAGGAGGGGATGACTGCCCCACCCTGAACAAAAAGTATCATGTACAAGAAAGCGACTGTCACTCAAACAACATGCATGCAAACGCATGCTGAACAGAGACAGAGAGCGTGTACACATGGGCTGACCTTGTATAGGCCGCGTGTATATCTAAATTCTAAAGAAAAATATGAAAACAGGCAGTCCAGACCAGGAAGAGGCCTCTGGTATTGATAACTAGGATCCCTTGAAGGCTTGGATACTCTTTCTAATAGAAAAAACAAATAATGCAAGGAAAAATAATAAGGAAAAAAAAAAGAAATCTGAGATAGGACTGTTAACCAGCAAGACTCAGACAGGATTCCAGAAAACCCCCTGAGAATGTGTGATTCTGACAGGGAAGAGGAGGACCTCCTCTAAGGTTCTCTGAACTTCTACACACTACTACTATCTCTACAGCTAGCGTTCACATGCGGGCTGTCAGAGGATAGGGCATGGGTACACGCGTTCAGGCATTCTATAGGTCGCGTGTACCTCTGTGTGTCCCAAAAAATATAGTCAAGCAAAAGTTAGGGAAAGCTGGTATGGAAAACCAGACTCCTTGCTAGCTCAGACCTTACAGAAAAAGAAAATACAGGCAAATAAAAACATAAAACCTAGTCTCTAAACTACCCAAAAACTTAAATAAATCCAAAAACCCTAAAGAGTATTCTCCCCAGTACGTTCGCCAATTCTGTTGTTGGGAAAAACACCCTACGGACTAGCAAATTAGGGCCTACTTTGCATGCAGATTTGACCGAATAGAAACTACTTTTTTACCTACATCCCAAGATTTAAATCCCTTTTTCTTAGTAAATGCATGGAAAAGGACCACCTACCTTATTACCGACGTTCGATGTCGATCCTCCGTTGTTCTTGATTACTTGTTTGTGCTGCTCCTTCCAAAGATGACATGCACTCAAGACAAACAACAACTATGCATGCATGCTACTTCTATACTCAAGGGTTAGAAATCAAACATAAACTAATCAAATCATAGACAACTCATGAATTGGGACAGGAAAAGCATTCTTTTTATCACGTAAAGTGAATCAACTTACAAAATCTGAGACCGGCCACTTCTCCTTGAACCTGATCCTGGGCTCCTCTTCTTCTGTCCTTCAACTTCTTTGTGTTAAATCTCCTTTGGCATGAGGAAAGGCTAAAGGGTTGGAACAATGGAATACGCAAATGGGCAGAGTTTCTTTGCTATATTGTTTCGTCCTCCAAATGGTACCCCTACCCCTTATTTTATAGGCTAGAAGGAGCTAGGGTTTTGGACGAACCCTCGGCCATGCATGGCCGAGAGTTTCAGTTAATCGAACCATAGCTTTTTGTTCCGTTAGAAACTTTCCTTTTTTCATGCTTTGGTAGGTACACGCAGGTTGTTGTGAGTCAGCCAGCGTGTACATGCATGCAATAATGGGTTAGGGTGTGTGGGCCTTTACACAAGAGGATTTTCAAAGATTTGTTTAGCAGAGTTTTGGCAAAGAAGGGATATGAGTTAGCCTGATGCTAGGTAAGCATGTGTGGTGCAATTTAGGATTATAACACTCATTCCTATGATCAACTCTCTCTAGGTGAGATAGTGTGTTGGGGAAGTGATTTCTCCTGGAGGGAGTCTCATAGCAGCTACAATAATCTGAGAGTTTTGGTCTAACCTATTGTTGAATCCGTGGAAAGGGAGTGGACAACTGATGGACTTGTGATAGTAAAGGTGTACACTCCTGGGGTGGGACAGGCTTGTGGGAGATGAAGGTTTGTGGGTTGTGGGAGTAAGTGGCTCCTGGGAGAAAATCCTTCCTATTGATTTGTGTGACTTTACTATTGTCCTTTCCAAGCCTAGGAATCCCTTTCCCGATAGATTTTCCCAACTCGAGGGTGACCCACTGCTGAGCATGATGAGAAGTGTGGTCTAAGGCTGGGAGGTTCGTGGAAGGTCTACATGCATTCAGTTGTCATATATTAAAATATAAGTACCAAATCTATGTTCTCTATACGATGTGTATATTGAAATAAAGTTACAATGTTATTAGAATTGTCGGTATATATTGCATGTATGTTTTAATGTTGTTTCCGTATGAATATGTGCATGAACATAATGGTCTAGCTGTTTAAATTTCATTAGATAGATATGTATATAAATATATATGAATATCATATGTTATCTCTATTTATTCCTGTTAATTTTTATATGTGAATATTTCCGCAAATTTATTTGGTGGCATGGTCTGGCCGGTTAGTTTAAGGTCAAGAATAGTTACAAAATGGTATCAGAGAGGTAGTGAAAAACCTATAGGGAAGAACAATGATGTAGTGAAGAACATGCAGAGGCATTGCGTAGAGGATGTAGTTGGTGCATAGATAATATAAAAACGTAGAACATAGAAGAGATGTGTGCTTCTGTTCATAGTGTTTCATGTGGGTAGAAGCATGTTGTGTGCAGGAGGTAAAGTGCATAGAAGAGGCGTGGTGCATAGAATGGAAAGAAGACACAGATCATAAAGTGCAAAAGAATCAAGGAAGATAAATTCATATATGAGAGAAGAACAAAAAGCGCAGCAGATGCGAGGAGAGAGACATTGATGCAAGCATAGAAGAGCAGTGTAGAAGAACAGTAATGACACTGGGAGTTGTAGCTTCCATCTGGTTGCAGCCAAAAAAAGAAGGGTGGTAAGGTGGTGCAAGGGAGAACTATTGTTATCTGTTATACAGGTTGGTGCCTGTGTGACTGGAAGTTGGTGCTTCCATCCAGTTGGCGCTGGAACACTTAGGGAGTTGGTGCTTCCTTCTAGTGGGTGATAGAGAAACCAGGGAGTTGGTGCTTCCTTCTAGTAAGTGCTAGAGAAACTAGAGAGTTGGTGCTCTCAGCAAGTTGCAACTTGCAAAACAGAGGTGGTAGCCTCAAAATGAGTTGGTGCTCATAAGAATGACAATGTACAGAAAATAAAGATTACTTATGATATAAAGAAGAAGAGGTTTTTCCTTTTATGGGTTTCCTCGAGAAATATTTGTCTCTATATATTTCATGTGTGTGATTGATGTTGAATATTATATTTCTTACCTCCATGCATTATTGTTATTTTCATTGAGTTCTTTGTAAAGAGTTTAAAATAAGCAAGATTTTTTAAGCACGGTAACAACTGATCCACCCCCCCCCTCTTAGTTGTCCAACATATAGTAGTAGACCCTGGAAATATTGAGGCCATTAAACGGTGGAAAACACCTAAAAATGTGACATAAGTTAGATTCTCCGTGGGTCTAGATGGCTACTATAGAAGGTTCATTGCAGGGTTCTTGAGAATAGCTCACCCCATCACTTCCTTACAAAGGAAGGGGAAGAAGTTTAATGGACAGAAGAATGTGAAAAGAGATTCCAGCAATTGAAGCAGTTGTTAACCAGTGCTCCAATTCTAAAGATCGCAGATCTGAATGAAGATTTCATGGTTTTCATAGACGCATGCAAAGAAGGACTAGGAGGATTCCTGTTGTGGGTGGGAAATCCCTCCTACAAACTAGCACTAAGGGTTTTATCATGAATGCAAAAGATTCTTACTTTTTACCATCATCCCATGCCTAGACCCCCATTACTCATATGTAAATACAAGGCTCAAGAGATTAAGTTGACATACCTTATTATTCTTGTTTGATGTCGATCCCTTTTCACGTTTGGTCATTCTTTGAGTACAACTCTCCTCCCAATGCTGACCTACATTCACTAAAGACAAACAAAGAACTCCACATGCATTTGATCTATGAAATAACGGGTTAGAGATTTAATCAATCATACAATCAATATTCCAATAATGACAATCTCATATGGAGGGACGAGAAAATCAATTATTTTATTAACTTCACAATGATAGCTTACAATGATAAAGTCGGCTACTACTCCTCGATCCTGGTCCTGGGATCTTCTTCCACTGTCTTCCAACTGCTTTGCTCGATACTTCTCTTTGCACAAGGATGGCTAAAGGTTGGTACAAAGGGAATGCTCAATCGGGTATAGTTTCTCAACTATGATTCTCCTCTTCCAAATGGGACCCCTATCCATTCTTTTATAGGTTAGAAGGAGCTAGGTAGTTGGTCGAATGTCTGGCCATGCATGGCCAAAAGGTTTAGTTAACTTACCCAAAGTTGTGTGTTTCATCAACAACTTTCCTTTTTTCATGATTTTGTAGGTACATGTGGGTTGTCTTGGGTCAACTACCATGTACACGTGTGCAGTAATGGATCAGGGTGCATGGGCCTTTATAAAAGGGGTTTTTAAGAAGAGTTGTTCAACAATGTTTTGGCAAAGAAGGAATCTGAGATGGCCTGATGCGAGGTAAGCATGTCTGGTGAAAATTAGGGTTATAACAGATGCCCACTAATTTGTGAGGTTAGAAGAGTATATGATGACCGAAATACATTAACAATCTTCACCGATGTGCCGAACAAGTGAGCCCAGGGACCAGAAATCGGGAGGTGTCGTCTGAAAAATAATAATTGTCTCACCGAGGCGAGCATACCCATGCTCGAGATAAAATAAAATCATGGCTACCAATCAAATACACTGTAGATCCATGTCATATAACTATATAAAGTGTAGCCGTGAACAATACACAACGGAGCTACATCGCGAAATAAAAAATATATACATGTAGAGTATCCATCTTCTAGAAGCTGATAAGGCCTGATGGATGGAGATGAGGTCTTCAGAGCTAGAGAAACAACTTCAAAATCTTCAAAACTCAGGTAGGAGTGTAATATGAGTGTACGACTTCAATACCCAAAGGTCTTTGACGGCTTGTCGGTAATGGACTAGAGAATATTGATGATCATACTGAAGGATTCATTGATTTCGAACAAAGACTTGATTGGACATTCAGGATGGTTGGGAATGAGGGAAAGAGACAAACTGCAAACGGGACGACTCAAGCTTGGTAAAAACTTCCCTTGGACAATAGCACAACAAATAATGAGACTTAGGCAGCATGGCATTAACATAAGTTTATGAGGCAGGAGGCAATGCAAACTCTCCATATGTTTGGAAAAATAACCAAACGGAGGAGGACACAACTCTATGTAGTGAGAACAACTTCCTAAGGTCATATTAAATCCCAAGGTTTGACGAACAAACAGACCAATGTGATTTATCCAAGGGCAAGTCATTGTGCTTCCAATAAAAAGAAAATACTTTTCCCTTCCTCTTTTTGGGGTATATTTGATTTTTTTGTCTTTTTCAATAATTTTGGAAAAAGAATAAAAGAATGTTACGTTACAAAGGAGGAATGAGTGTTGCAAACATACAAGTTTGAGGCGTAGGGACAAGACTAATGTTCAAAGTAAGGACACTCAGGGAAAATCCTCTAGGGGCCAAAGGTGTCAAGACGCAGAGGCAAAGTGCTATAGGGCTTGTGTATAAGGCATGCTTCAGATGGTTTAGTTGAGAGAAACATGGAGCCGACATGAGGACAAAGATGTGGGTATGAAAATGCGATTAATAAGACACACAATGGTAATGCCCTTCGATGTAAGTTTAACCAGCCCAAAGAAGGTAAGCTCGACTGTTTTTCATATTTAGAGAGTCTGAAAAAATGTAAAAGGAGACTCCACTAGGGTACCTTTTTCGAAGGTAGTCTATTCAGTTCGAAAAATTGATAAATTAGCACCGAAAAGACATCTATTCAAAACCATTTTAACGAGTGTGATAAAGACAAGATCACTCAACCATTTTTTCATTTTTAAGGAGTCTGAAAAAAGATTAACTATGGACTCCGTTAGGAATGTTCTTCTGGACCATTTTAATGAGTGTGAAAGAATAAGGTCACTCAACAATCTTTTCAATTTTAGGGAGTCTGAAAAGAGCTTAACTATTGACTCCATGGAGGTTCATTTTTTGTACATTTAGTCCCTCAGGCCTGAAAAAGGGTTAAAATGATACCTGGGGGTACTCTTCTAGAGAATTGAAGTTCCTTAGAGTATACCTTTGTTCATACAGTTGACTGTCCGGACTGATAAAGGGGTAAACTACCACCGGATAGACGTGACTTCAAATTTAAATTTAATGAGCGTGAAAGACCACAAGATCACTCAACAATATTTTCATGTTTAAAGGGTATAAAAAGGGATTAAAAGAATACCCGTTATGTTTTTTGGGAGTCCCGAGGGTGAGGTCAAGAGTGAAAAGGAATCATGCAAATGAGGCTCAAACTCGTAATCAGGAAAAAACTATGGAGGACTCCTGAGCTTATAGTCGTCAGTGACAACATGGAAACTGGCATGCAACTAAGATCTACCTAGGGCATCCATGTTATGGTAGGCTCTACCACCAAATTATGACATTTCTAAAGTAGTGATGAGGGTTCCATGTTGCAACTCGGTGGGATCGATCCTATGGAAAAAGAGGAAAAGACAACAAGATGTAGAAAGTGGGGGTGGAATCCTGACTTAAATGCAACGAGATGGAAAAAATGACTTTTTACCAAAGGACCATCCAAATGCCCAAATATCAAAACAATTTCTAAATACCCAAAGGAATACCTCCCTTAATCATCCAAAGAAAACTCCTGAACCATCTTAAATGATTTTTAGTTTAGAAAAAATGACAGTAGGGTCTGAAAATTGACAAAAAGGGGCCAAAAAACTCTATAAATAGAAGTTGGCAGCTCATTATCACCATTGTTAATTCAGAAATTGACTAAAAGCCAAAACTACCCCTTTGTGAAAAGAATTGATTTTGAGAGATTCGATGGACGAAACAACCATCTGCTTGGACCAAGTAAGTATAAACTCTCTCTTCTTGCAATTTAAACCTTTATTTATGCTTTTAGTTTCAAGTTTTGGGGGCGCGTCAACCTTCAAAAGGTCGGCCCTAGGTCCACGTGGGCTATATTATGACAGGCCACGTGTACACTCGGGCAGAGGAAAAACTACACGTGTGTACACGCGACTTCCATCATTACAGCGCACGTGGACACTTTACGTAATGGAATTTTAAAAAAAAAGCAAGGGTTAACCCTCCTGAACTTGGTTTTTTTCAGGATGTATGTTCATTGGAGGGAAAGAGAGCATGAGGAGATTAGTGAGTTGGTTGGGGAAGACCCCAATGTTGTTGTTGCCTTAATGCAATGTGGGTTGCTCAAGTTCTTCCTATGTCCTTTTATGCAAGCACAACCTAGGTTACTGAATGCCTTGGTTGATTATTGGAATCCCGACGTAGAGGACTTTATGTTAGATGGGCAATCACTGGTGCCTACTAAAGAGGACATATATTTTTTGACTAGCCTCTCCAGGCGAGGGGAACTAGTTAATTTCCAGACATTTCCTTCGGGGCCTCATAACATATCGGAATTGATAGGACTTTATTGTGAGGCTGGTACAGACCGATCGAGATCTCAGGTGCCAATAAGAAATATCATTGATTTATCACTACAGGTGATTATGTTTCTTATTGGGTGGATGACTAGTTCTGCAGCTCTACATTAGGCATCCTGTGCAAAGATGAATTGTGCAGTCTAGTGCTTAAATGCACATATATTTGATTGGAGCACTACAGTGCTAGATTGTATGAAGAGGCAGCTGATAGATTGTCAGTTGCGGATGCAGAGGAACATTGGGTTCGAGATGATTCTATTATATTTCTTCTTTGAAATAGTTCCTAGTTTCAATCCTCGAGTGGTGGTACGAGGACATCAAGCCTCTCTTCTTATGGTTTGCAGATGGGCAGTGTTACTTCCATGATAGGGTGGTGGAAGGACCAATGAGTCCTTTGATGATGACTTCTTTGCTTGGTTATCATGAAATATCCCAGTCATAGAGGATTACCCTTATGCTGGGATTGATTTCTTGAGAGATCCTAAGATACCGGTACCTCCTGGTGAGGAGCGAGGACAGATGGAAAAGTTTGCATCTTTTTTTTTCTTTTTTTTTTTTAAACATAGGCAATTTTTATGTTGTTTTTTATATATATCATTTTTTTATACCATAGTATTTGACATATATGTGTCTATTATGTGCATATGTGGGACCAGTGCGACTTGTGGATTACGCGAGGAACAGGCGCCATCCTCGGCCAGGGGTTGCACCTGTCACTGCAGGGGGGACTAGTAGCAGCAGGAGAGCTTCCATCCAGTGAGGTTGAGAGGGTTTTGAGATGAGTCGAGTGAAACTTTACCTCTCTCACACACATAGTCCCTATGGCAGAGATTGAGGATTTTCCACCATCTATGCAGCCTCATGTAGTGGGGGCACCACAAACGTGGGTCCGACTATTTCGCCGTTTGGAAAATGCTGTTGATTATTACAACAGGGCCCACAGGCCCTAATCTTAGTTAGTCTAGACTTTTCACATGCCGAGAGCACTACTTGTATATATTTTTTGAGGGCATAAGCCCCATGACGCGTTACTAGTCATATTTTTGAGGCGCTTGCATCCACCTATGTACTCTAATGATTATGATATTATATATGGATTTTTATGTCTTTTTGTGTCTTATGGATCATATTTGCCTTTAAAAATGTATTTTACATGTTTATGTGTATGTCTTTTATATGTGTGATATATTCCAGTCTAAAATTTGATTAGCTAGAGTATCTGTAACTTTGTTTAATCTCCTAGGAACATGATAATATCTAATATAATCAAAGCTTCATTCTAAGAGACATACCCTAAGGAATCGTCGGTGTAAAGTCAGATCATGAACACGGTAGACTCTATTTAACTAAGACACAACCAGTTGAGCATCTAAATAGACCCGGAGATGAGAGATACCAAATGACAGGGCGTCACGAAGAAACTGAATAACTACACTGTACTCGACGACATTGTTTGTGTTGTCACCTAAGCATATACCTCCAAAAGATAATAACTGGCCTCGAGGTGTAAAAATTACCCAAGTTGCGAAGGCAAGCCTCCGAGTGTGCCGGCTAGCACCATCTGCATACCCAATCAACACCTCTGATTCAATTGACATCTGCCACAGTGACAAAAGATAACATCAAAAACGACACGTCCATAATACTAAAAGAAACTAGAAAGTAATAGTACAAAGACTATACATATGTTACAAAAAGTTACCCAAGGTGACCTACCTATGAGTAATACTTCTTAAGGTAGAGCCCATTTATAGGCTCCACCAAATCATTTCCCTCAAAGTCGACCAGATGACAAGTGCCCTTTTTTAGAACCTATTTTATGATGAAAGGTCCGAACCACATGGGTTTGAATTTTCCTGCCCCCAGGGGGTCCTTATCTTGGTCATAGACCAAGAAAAGGTCACCTTCAGAGAAAATACGAGGATGAATGGACCGATCATACTGACACTTGACCTTATGTTTGTGAGCCTCATTGGCCAGGGCAGCATCATGACGCTATTCACTGAGCCGCTCAAGGTATAATAACCGTTCTTCAAGTGGAGAAGTGTCTGGCAATAATTGTACTGCCAATTTTAGGGACGGGATTTGAAATTCTATAGGTAAGACTTCTTCCAGCCCGTAAACAAGTTGAAAAGGTCAGAAACTGGTTGCAGTCTTAACATATGTTTGGTAAGCCCATAATGCTGAGTATAACATCAAATTCCAATTTGACTTGGTTGAGTTGATCGTTCACTATAGGATGGTATTAAGAGATTTATTTACATCTTCCACCTGACCATTTGCTTGGGGGTAGTAGGGTGACGAATGTTCTTGTTGCAACACAAGATTTGATGTTAACTCAGTCATCATCTAGTTCTGAAAGTGACTTCCATGGTCAGTGACAATGTCTCTTGGGATGCCGAACCTTGCTATTATCTGGTTGAATAAAAAGAGAGCTGCAATCTCCTCATCATATTTAAACATTGGCATAGCTTCGACCCACTTAGTGAAGTAGTCTACGGATACAATGATATAACGGTGCCCCCTAACTGAGGGAGGGTTTCATGTAGTGTAATCAATCCCCCACTTGGTGAAGGGACCATTTGTGATGATAGAAAACATGGGAGCGGGATGTGCCCTCATCTTCCGAGAAAATATCTGACACGGGTGGAACTTCTTGACCGATTTGATACAATCTTTGATTAGTGTCGGCTGGAAGTAAACTGCTCGTAAAATATTTTGGGATGTTTCCAACCCAGACAAATGACCGCCACATGCTCCAGTATGGAAATCGTTAAGAACGATAACTGCTTCTTCGTGAGTGAGGCATCGACGCAGGATGCAGTCTACACCTCTCTGACATAATGTATCGTCGAGTATAAGATAATTCTTAGCTCGGTGGTGTATATGGTGATGCTCATCACGAGAAGTAGAGGTGGGGAACTTCAAAGTCTGGAGCAGGGATGATTTTAAGGATGGAAATTTATTTTAAAATGTAGAAACCTTGGCGAATCTTACTAATCCTTCATATGGAAACTATAAATGATTCGCGATATTTTTGTAAAAATATTCAAATTTCTAAGGATTTTATATAGTTTTTATAAAATTTTGTCTATTTTTAAGGTAAAATAATTTTATCCTATAGAATTGGGGCGAATCATTTTAAAAAAAGCAAATCTCGTTTTTGGAAAAAACATGGAAAATTAGCCCATGAGCGAAATTTAGCCCCTAAAATCATCCCTGGGACTCTGGAGGTAGACAATTATATCTTCGTACCAGGGATCCAAAGATGTGATAAAAAACATATCTCCTCTGATAGGCGACTCTTCAGGCATAACATCACCTGACTCAACCAGAAGTTCCAAAATAAGTTCTGCGAAGACCAATGACTTTTTGGATTTCGCTGAAACGAAATCTAAGTCGAATTCCTGGAGGACGACTATCCATCTAATGATATTTTTTCCTATTACCCGTCATGTCAACACGTATTGAAACAGATTCACAACGGTAATGATGATGGTCTTGCAAAACAGAACATAATGACGGAACCGTTGAACAACATGGACTGCTGCCAATGCAATTTTTTTCAGTATGAGAATAATTGAGTTATGGTCCGACTAGCCCTCGACTCAGGTAATAGATCACATATTCTGAGAAAAAATCATCTTCCTGAACTAAGACCATGCCGATGGTTGACTCTGTTGTAGCCAGGTATAATAAGAAATATTTTTTATAGTTAGGTGGTTGAAGCAGAGGGGAAGTTGTGAGGGAATGCTTCAACGCTTTGAAAGAGAATTGAGGGGCATTGTCCCAATAAAAAGGAACGTCTTTCTTTAGTAAGCGCATAAATCCCTTTGTGATCTCGACATAGTTGGCGATGGAACGCCTTAAAAAAACTTCCTTACCCTGTAGACTCTGAATTTGAAGGAGTGTGCGTGGGGGAGGCAACTAAATTATTGCCTCAACCTTGAGAGGATCGACCATGATCCCTTTTGTTGACATTATGAAGCCTAACAAATGTCCTGATGTTATGCAAAATATGCACTTGTTTGGATTCAAGCGAATCCGGAAGTAGCGACATCGCTCAAAGATAAGTCGGAGGTGTGTGGGATGATCTGTTCTCTTGCGAGATCGAGATGCTAAATCATCTAAATAGGCCTCAACTATATGCTTGAGATAATGGAAAGAAAAATACATGGCTCATTGAAAGGTTTCTCTATCATTTTTTAGACCAAAGAGCATCTTACGATACCCTAATGTACCCCATGGACAAATGAATGTCGTTTTGTGTTGGTCTTCGGGTTTGATTTGTATTTGATTATACCCCAAAAAACCGTCCATGAAAGAGAAGGCCTCACAACCTACACATTCATCAATTATCTAGTCGATGAATGGTGTGGGAAAATTATCTTTTGGACAGGCCTTGTTCAAATCACGGAAGTCTGTACATACACGAATTGTGCCCTATTTTTTATTGACCGGCACAAGATTTGACACCCATTGGGTCAAAATGGATAGGATAGATAACACCGTCTTTTAGCAGTTTCCCAACTTCAACCTTAATGGATGCTGCTTTCCTGGGATTAACTGGATGAATCTTTTGCCAAACAGGCTTGGCATCTAGATAAGTTGTGATTTCATGTTCGACTATTTTTGGATCGATGCCTGGAATTTCCTCGTAAGACCAGGAAAAAACGTCGCGAAATTCTCAAAATAGATCTTTGTAGATTTGAATATCTTTGGGGGAACAATCAGCTCCGACAAAAACATTCTCCACGATGCTAGGGGTTCTGGAGATATTAATCAGTATGGTTTCAACGATAGTTTCCATATTACCCTTGGCATAAACCTCATGTGTAGCTAAGGGATTAATAGGACAAGACCTATCTCTAGTCATAGTCAATATCAATTCTTCGGTTTTGATTCTGCTTAACTCTAGAAGGAAATATGATCTGTGATGGAGATCATCCCAGGGTTTGTCCAGACTAGTCATTGCTTCAATTATTGCTTCGTCGGAGGGAAAAACTAAGTCTAACAAATCGGTGTCAGCGAGAGAACCTTGAGCCCAAATAGGCTATAGAATCGGATCCAACTCTTGTGCAGGAGTTGGATATGTGTCGGTCGAAGTTTGTTGGACTAAAGAGTATGCTACTTCAGCTACGAACAAGGGCATGGACATGTCAGGGTGCCTTGTCCCTTCCATCATGGTTGATGCAGAAGGAAGTATCCACGGATCGTTGAAGTAAGTCGTGCGAAATGACAAAACTTGGAAAATCTCAACCTTATGGTGGTCGGATATGAACTTGACATCGCCTTGAGGGGGAAGGTAATCGAAGGTACCCATCAAAGATGGGCACAGACCAACCCCTACATTGACTACACCTAGTTGGGGATTACCAATCATCAGGACCGCAGATACCCCCAATGAAGGGTCAGGTCTAGAGAAAGACAATTGATCAATGGTCACAATCTAGTCCTCGTGTGGAGACAACAAGACCTGAAAAACTGTAGCAACCACTGCTTGCATGGCATAAGTCCAACTCCTTCCTAACAAGAGATTGTAGTCGAGGGATGCGTCGACTACTTCTACCTCGACGCACACGGTCTTCCCTCCTAACTGCACGGGGAAAGAGGGAATGATACCATGTGGTCGGAACGAATGACCGTCGAAAGCAGTGAGAAGAGTAGGTGACAGAGACAAAACAGGCTGGCCAATGGCCTTCCAACATGCCAACGACATAAGGCATGTCGAGGCGCCCTCATCAACCACCGTGCGAAAATTATTCCGAGTAAAAGTTTTCGATTATATCCAACATGATGGTACCTGGATTACAAGTCTCGGTAGATACTAAAGAGGCTAACAAATATTTCCTCTGGGAAGGGAAGCTTTGGAGGACCTCCAAAGAGGACATCGCACAAGGGGTTTGAGACAAATCTTGAGTTGTGAGAAGATTTTTTGAACGTGCCTTTTGGGATGCGTGTCATTGTTTCGCCCAAAGTCTTCTCGATCTGGAGAGGAAGAGATGGGATTTTGGCTTCTTTTCCCTTCTCAGAAGTGCTTGGTTTACTATAGTCATGCGCTCTAGTCGATATAAAAGCATCACCCTTCATCATATACACATTCACGGATGAGGGATTGTTCGAAGACAGAGAGGGTCCTTGATTGCCCCCTTCTGTGCTTGTAGAGGCTTGGGTTAGGTTTTTCCCATGTTGAAATGGATTAGTTAACATGGCAGGATGTTGCTGTGTCACAAAATTTTGGGCCTCCGCAAGTCGAGGACATTGGTGGGTCAGGTGGTCTTCCACACATAGGTTGCACGGATACCTCACCTTTCATTTCTTAGTTTTTCCCCCGCCAGCATTATTAGTGGGTTTCTTATTCCCCTTACCCTTCTTTCATTGTTTTCTCTTTCCTTTAGGCTATTGGGTGGACTTTGGATTTGTCAATTTCACTGTGTGTACATCCGACGTTTGGGTAGGGGGAACAGCCAAAATAGTAGTTTGGCTGGCCGCTATGTATTGTATAGACAATTGCTGCAATTACTTCATCAGTTTCTCAATGGGCTTTGTTTGTGCTGAACCAACAATACCATCAGCATGTAGTCCATCTCTCTGTCTAGTTTTATCAAGTATTGAGCATGGTGCATCTGGAAAGATCTCGTATAATAAACCGGGCTGAGAATAGATTAGCTCAAGCTGTTGAGATCTCATGATGGCATCTTCTTCGGAAAACACTCCCGACATCGCGACGTCTTTGGATAACTGTGGGACCAAAGACTTAAGGAACCACTCGAGAAGGAATGCTAGTGGGACTGGCACCTTAATTAAACTCTTCCGGTGTCTCCATTCTTGGATGTGATCAGAGATATGGTCTACTTTTGTCTCTGAAAAATTGGCTAGCAATTATGTGTCAGTGTCGTATCTCACAAGTAATTGGAAATAGTTTAGGAAATCCATTGCCATTTCGCCGAAGGAAGAGTATCTTGAGCGGTTGAGCTCAATGTACCATTTCACGACACTCCTAATGAGAGTACGTTGAAAAAATCGCAACTGTACAGAGTCATCTTTCAATGAGTTAGACGAGCACCAAAGATGGAAGGTGGTCACATGATCTCCTAGATCTTCGTTAGGCTTGTCCTTGAACTTTGGTATGTCCGAAGGAAACTTCGTCAGCATAGGGGGGCAACACGGATCGTGATAGATAGGGTCATTCAACAACCTTGTCAAGTCTGGAAAATGCAAGGTTGTCGGGAAAGGTAGTTTGGGTTGCTGGTGATAACCATGGAAAAAGGGACCTGGAGTTTGACTAGCACTAGGTTGTCAGGAAAATTTCGGCTGCTGGCCTGGGTTATAGTAAAAACCATGGCCATGACCAGCGTACGGATTTTGCATGTGAGGAGACATCATCGGCTGATTCCCAAAATAGGACGTAGATGGTTGGGCGTGCATTACATTCAGAGGACTTTGCGAAGGGTTGCCCCATGACGATCCCATGGGGATAGGCATAGTACCTGATCCAAGGTTCCATTGGTTGTGAAAATAATTGCCCCAGATTGACATTCCTAACTAGGGAAATGATCCCTACCAAGAATTCCAAGGCCCTGATGTGGAAGAAGTTCCTAGGTTTGCCCCCTGTGCAGGAATAGTACCCTGCATAGGAATAGGTTGTTCTTAACCGGGATTTCCCCCAGTCGGGAAATAAGTTGAAGAGAAAGCGTTGTTACCAAACATACCGAACAAATAAAACAGTGTCGAACCTATTAGCATATTATGAGAAGGTGGTCCTTGACTCCCTGCTCCAAATAAACTATGGTGTGTAGGTGGCCCGGTGGATTGCTGGTGGGTGCCACCGAGTGAAGGGGACGAAGGAGGTATATGACCTCCCCCATAAGGGAAAGCATTAAAAGGGGTTGAAGTGCCCCCCATGTGTCCTTGCAGAGGAGCGTTATATCTCCTTGCCTCCAGACTTAAAGTCTGTAAAGTGGAGTAGGAAAGTACAAGACTTGGACCTGAGCTAGGAATCCCATATGAGAACGGAGGGCCTGCCGCACTCGGTGTGAAAGGGGCAGTGGCCACTGCCATAGATGGGATTGGACGGCTGCTCAAGGTAGAGGTGGTCAAGGCCATGGTGGCTCAGACCGGTGACGGTGGGTTAGGAGGTGGAAAATCCTTTGTGGTGACAACCGTAGTGGGAATTGAAGAATTCCCAGAAGAAGTGACAACATTTTTTTCCATTGCTACATGTGACACTGTCTGGCACTCGTAAGGGTGAATAGGTATGATGATGGGTGTAAAAATATCAGTGGTTGGATTTTAAAATAGACCAAGAGCTTTCGCTCCAAAGTCTAAAATGGTCGTTTCCTCCGGATGATGGTCAGGTACAATTTCTTATGACCCGGTCGCTTCTAAAGACCCTTGTTGGTCTAGCTTTCACATTAGTGGTGGTAGAGGTGGCTCCAGTGTAACCGGTGATAGGCCCAGAAGCCTTCATGACCAGCGGAGCTCGTGATCCTCCACTATGTGAGAAGATCAAAGACACACTAGGGATTTCTATTCATTCAAAAACAACACCCACTAAAAAGGTCCCTCCAAGATAAAACAAGCAAACGCTAAACTAGTTGGAAGAACAGTTACAAAAACCAACACTAGAGAAACTTACCAGTGAAAGTGCAACTCGAACACGGAAGAACCCTCTGGGTATACTCTAAAAATCATGGCCCGATGTCTGTCCTAGGTACCACAGTGTACCCCCGCAGTCACCTGTGTATGTCTCTAAAAAGATAGGCAACTAGATTTCCAGCGCGCGAACAGTCACCAGGTGGGTACAATCGAAAGTCAGGTAGACCACAATGAGAAGGGTATTGAGCCCAAAACCTGTCAAGGGTATCGAAGGAAAGTGGTCTAGAAGACAACTGAGGACCTCGAACGGATTCGAGACCCATGAAACTTCGTGGAAAATGCAATCAATGGAATCCCAAGACAAGCCCTCTATATGTGTTCTCCACTATGATTGGTCCAGCTTTGGAGGGGTTATCTCTACTACCTTTCTGCACACGACCTCATATTTATCCCCTGTGTTAGAGGGGGGTCCCGGATAACTTTCATGATACTGGACTTTGACACTCCCTAACTCAGACTCCAATGTTTGATTTAATGGCCTTGAAGAGTTTCCTCTCCAACGTAATTCAAGGCCCTGACCCTAAACTAGTTGGTTGACCCTACAAACATAAAAAGTCTAATGAATTTTAGATTTAGTGTTAATTTTTATGGCTTGTCTTAAGTCAAAGGTTATGAAAGTGAAACTAGTGATGTTTGAAAAGATGAAAGAAAAATAAATAGAAAGCTGGAAACAAAATAACTTCACTTGACTCAAATCTTAAACAACTTTTCAAACTAAATTTTTTCTAAGATCTCTGAACAACAAACTCAAAAGAAGGATTCCACTCGACTACGAGCTACTTATGATCTAAGTAAGCCGTCAAGAACTTATGAAAGAAAAGACTTTTCCCTGGTTACTAATGCAAAACAACACTATTTAACCCAACAAAAAAATAAAGGAATTTTATTATTTATTTGAATGCTCAGAAAGCAAAAAGGAAAAATATCAAGAAGTAAAAACCAAGAAAACTTCTGGCCTAAGCGCAGATCGCAAAGAGTCACTTTAAAAATCACACATAAGCAAATTAAAACTGGACTCTCAAACTTGTCTAAAAACCCTATAAAAAGAAAATTTTGAGGAAAAATTCTTAATGAAAAAGAAAGCTATTGTTGTGATCAAACCTAAGTTACTGATCGCTACGATAGAGACCCAAAAACCTGAGAGGTATAAATTTTGTCAAAGGAAAGGATGATTGCCTCACCTTCAACAATTTTTTTTTCCATAAGCACACTGCTGACAGTTCAATAGAAAGCGTGTGCACGTGAGCTGTGTAAAGTCAGAGCGTGTGTACACACGTGCTGGCCTTATATAGGCCGTGTGTATATCTGAAAATCTAAGACAAATGAAAGGTCAAGAAATCCAGCCTAGGCAGAGACTACTGGTACTGAGAGCTAGGATTTCCTGAAGACTCAGACACTTACTTTAACAGAAAAAAGAAAACAATTCAAGGAAAAATTCATAGAAAAAACCAATTTAAGGTGAAACCTAAGCTATAGACTGCAAACAAAAAAGACTAGAAAGAGTTCCAGAAAACCCCTGAGAAGGACTATTTCTAATAGGGGAGAGGATGACTACCTCTCTAAAAGAAATTTTCTGGAATCATACACGCGACTGACACTTCCTCAGCTAGCGTGTACACGCAGGTTGTGAGAATGTAGGGTGGGGGTACACGCGTGCAGACCTTATACAGGCCGCGTGTACCTCTATGGGTCTCAAAAAAGAAAAAAAATGCAGTCAAGCAAATAAATAGAGATAACTGGTATGGAAGACCAAAATCTCTTCTAGCTCAGACTTTTGCAGAAACTTTAAAAACAAGGAATGAAACCAATTTTTAAAAATACCCAAGAAAAATATTCCCAGAAACCCTAAAGATCCCTAGTATGGTCACCAATTCTATTGTGGGTGGGAAATCCCTCCTACAGAATAGCACTAAGGTTTTTATCATGCATGCAAAAATGAGCTTAAGATTCTTACTCTTTACCATCAACCCATGCCTAGACCCCCATTACTCATATGTAAATACAAGGCTCAAGAGATTAAGTTGACGTACCTTATTCTTCGTGTTTGATGTCAAACCCTTTTCGCTCTTGGTCATTCTTTGACTAACCCTCTCCTCCCAATGATGACCTGCATTCACTAAAGACAAACAAATAACTCCACATGCATTTGATCTATGAACTAATGGGTTAGAGATTTAATCAATCATACAATCAATATTCCAATAATGACAATCTCATATGGCAGGATGGGAAAAGAAATTCTTTTATTAACTTCACAATGATACCTTACAATGATAAAGTCAGCTACTGCTCCTCGATCCTGGTCCTGGGATCTTCTTACACTGTCTTCCAACTGCTTTGCTCGATACTTCTCTTTGCACAAGGATGGATGAAGGTTGGGACAAAGGGAATGCTCAATCGGGTATAGTTTATCTACTATGATTCTCCTCTTCCAAATGGGACCCCTACCCCTTCTTTTATAGGTTAGAAGGAGCTAGGTATTTGGTCGAATGTCTAGCCATGCATGTCTGAAAGCTTTAGTTAACTTACCCAAAGATGTGTGTTCCATCAGGAACTTTCCTTTTTTCGTGCTTTTGTAGGTACACGCAAGCTGTCTTGGGTCAGCTAGCATGTACACGCGTTCAGTAATGGATCAGGATGCGTGGGACTTTATAAAAGGGGTTTTTAAGAAGAGTTTTTCAGCATTGTTTTGGCAAAGAAGGAATCTGAGATGGCCTGATGTCAGGTAAGCATGTCTGGTGCAAATTAGTGTTATAACAATTCCTTAGTCAAAAAGGATTTGTGATATGTTTAGAGTCTAGAAAATTGAAAGAGCATGAAAGGATCTATGCCACTCATGATTTGGAGTTGGAAACCATAGTGCATGATTTGAATAAGTGGAGGCACTACCTTATGGGAAAGAGATTTGAGTTGAGGAAAAACCATAATGATCTGAAGTATTTGTTTGATCAACCTACTTTGAATGCCAATCATAGTATATGGTTGGAATTCCTCTGTGAATATGAATTTGATATCAAGAATATCAAAGTAAAGGAGAACAAAGTGGTTGATGCACTCAGCAGGAGAGTGCATGAACTACATGCTACAACCATTATCGGGTATCAGACATATATTAAAAGAAAAATTTATGAGGCTGCAAAAGTTGATTTGCAATACATGGAATTAGTAACTAAATTGCAGCAAGGTAAAATGCATCAGAAAGATGAAGATTACGAACTGGGAATTGATGGAATTATCTTGTACAAAAACAAAGTTTATGTACCCAATTCTCCTTAATTGAGGAGTGCAATTTTAAAAGAGATGCATAATCTACCTTATGCGGGATACCCAGGATATCAGAAAATAGTTTCAACAGTCAAGAGCCATTACCATTGGCTAGGAATGAAGAAATAAATTGCAGAGTACATTTCCAGATGTATGGAGTGTCAAAGGGTCAAAGATGAGCATAGACACCCAACTAGGTTTCTACAACCATTAACCATCCCTGAGTGGAAGTGGGAAGTGGTGAAAATATATTTCATCACAGGATTACCCAGAACAAACAAGCAGCATGATGCAATCATGGTGGTGGTATATAATCTCACAAAGGCCACCCATTTTATTCCATTGAAGACTACTCACAAGGAAACTAATGTTGTTGATATTTATACGAGGGAAGTAGCACACTTGCATGGCATACCCAAGACAATTGTGTCTGATAGAGACCCAAATTTTACCTCAAGGTTTTCGAGAGGATTATTCTAGGAGTTGAGAATGAACCTGATATTTAGCACAACTTATCATCCTGAGTCTAATGGAAAAACAAAAATATTTAATCAGGTGATACAAGATATGTTAAGAATGTATGTGATGGAAACACCATCTAAATGGGAAGATTATCTACACTTGGTAGAATTTTCCTACATCAATGGGTATCAAGCATCACTGAAGATGAGCTTGTTTGAATCACTTTATGGCATAAAGTGAAACAACCCAGTAAACTAGGACAACCTAGCTGATAGGGAATTGGTTGGGCCAGAGTTGCTCAGAGAAATGGAAGAGAAATTGTTAAAGATAAACATGAATTTGAGGGTTGCCCAAGACAAGCATAAAAGCTATGCAGACAAAGGAAGAACCCACGGGGAGTTTAAAGTGGGTGATCATGTTTTCTTGAAGGTGAAAGCCAACAGAATTTCCCTAAAGATGGGAAGTTGTTCTAAGTTGGAAGCCAGATATTGTAGACCATTTGAAATTCTAGAAAGGATTGAACTAGTAACTTATATGATTGCATTTCCTACATCCATGACTATTCATAATGTATTTCATGTATCATTTCTCAAGAAGTATATACTTGATTCTAATCATGTGATTGATTCAAATGTGATTCAGGTGGAGAAAGAAGGTGCTTTGCAAGTGCAGCCTATGTGCATACTAGACTAGAAGAGAAAGCAACAGCAGAATCGAGTCGTAAGGCTTGTAAAGGTTCATTGGTCATGTTACGGTACTGAGAACACAACATGGGAGCATGAAGATACTATGCAGGAAGATTACCCACATATTTTTGAATATTTTGGAAATCTTGTTATTTTCGTGTAAATAAGTTTCACTGAGAACAGTGAAAAAATAAGGGGAGGGGATTGTAACAACCCAAGGCGGAGCCCCTGCTGAATTGTAATTATGTTTATAGGTTGGTGATCCAAGTGTTTATAAGTTGGAAGAATTATGTGTCTATTAGGCCGGAGATCCTAGATACTAAGGCCAATGAGCATGATTTTGTATGTGTAAATAATCACATCATTGCGTGTAGACAAACCAGGAAGAAAGAGTTATGGGGGAATAAGATCCACTAGGTAGGGAAAGGGAAGGGGATAAGTGTCTAGGATTGGGGGATAATCTAGAGGACTTACCTATAAAGGAATAATATTATATTATTATTTCGTAGAGGATAAGGTTTGACATAACCATGTTGTCCTAAGTTCCCAGGGAAAGGGAACGAGTGTTAAGTGGATCTCATGCAGCTTCAGGAAGACATGTGTCAACCTGGGTGCATGCAACTTTAGGTGGGGAAAGTTATCTCATTGGGGGTTCCCTTACCATTGTCACGATGGTTTCCACTCTGGAAGTAAGCCATACTCCCCACTGATGCGCACACTGAAACAGGGATATCCTTGAGACATCCAACCATTTCCTCCATCATCTCTCTCTTCAACTTCTAAAATCCATACACCCATGTAATGAAGCTAACCATGCTTCCTATGAAGAACAAAATGACTGCGTAGTGTCTGAGCCATATCCCACCTTAGCCTTTTCTGTTTCTACCCACGTTTTCTTTGGACTGGTGTGGCTTGTTGCCATTACAAGATCCCTTACCCAATTTTTGTTGTGGAGGTTACCCGCTGGACTTAGGAGCCGAATAGAAGAGGTAGGTTCTTAGGCCTATGATCAACTCTCTCCAGGTGAGATAGTGTGTTGGGGAAGTGATTTATCCTAGAGGGAGTCCCATAGAAGCTACAATAATCTGAGACTTCTGGTCTAACCTATTGTTGAAGCTATGGAAGGGGGGTGGACAACCGATGGACTTGTGATAGTGAAGGTGTACACTCCTGGGGTGGGACAGGCTTATGGGAAATGAAGGTTTGTGGGTTGTGGGAGTAAGTGGCTCCTGGGAGAAAATCCTTCCTGTTGATCTGTGTGACTTTCCTATTGTCCTTTCCAAGCCTAGTAATCCCTTTCCCAGTGGATTTTAGTCCCAGCTCAAGGGTGACCCACTACTGAGCATGATGACCAGTGTGGTCTAAGGCTGGGAGGTTCATGGAAGGTCTACATGCATTCGGTTGTCATATATTAAAATATAAGTACCAAATCTATGTTCTCTATATGATGTGTATACTGAAATCAAGTTATAATGTTATTAGAATTGTCGGTATATATTGCATGTATGTTTTAATGTTTTTTCCATATGAATAGGTGCATGAACAGAATGGTATAGTTATTTAAATTGCATTAGATAGATTTGTATATAAATATATATGAATATCATATGTTATCTCTATTTATTCCTATTAATTTTTATATGTGAATATTTCGGCAAAGTTATTTGGTGGCATGGCCTGGCCTATTGGTTTAAGGTCGGGAACAGTCACAAAATGGTATCAGAGAAGAAAAAAAAAGATACATTCGTTTAGGTAGTGTTTCCTAGTAGACTTTTGAGGTTCAGGGATGTCACAACATCCATCAGCTCCTTCATTGTCTTTTCTTTTGAAATATTGAAAGCCACTGACGCTACTAGGCTTAGCTGTATCATTCCTAGTGCCTTTCTATCAAGAACCTCCCATTATTATTCCTTCATGTTCGTCATATTATTTTCTATTCCAACCAATGGTAAAAATAAATCCTTATGATATAAATAATCTTCCATCTGCATATTCCATAACTGGTAGTTTTGGCCATTAAATTTCTCGACCCTAAACTTTCCATATTCTGCCATTGCTCCCACTCAAACCAGGAGCCCTCTTTTTCCTGCAAGTTACCTTTTTATCTGATACCAATTTTTAGAAAAATAGGATCACAGAGAAATAAAATAAAACAAATGCGGAAATAAAACACAGAAGATACACAATACAATAGAGACAAAGATATATGTGGTTGACCCAATGTGGGCTACATCCACTAGAGAAATTGTTAGGTCCTTCCTTTATTATTATCCAACAAATTAAGGGATACAACCTAAAACAAACCCAATATAACTTCCTCTTCTTTCTCTCACAATCTCCTCTCTCAGAATATAATATTTGCAATGATACATAGTTGTAATACATTTCCCTCATAAAAGAGGGTTTCCTTCTAGGGAAAAAAACCCTAACATAATTTCTACCATCATATCTATGACCTTATAATGAATTTTCCATATTTACAATTAAATTGCAATATGCATTTACAAGGAAAAATTTTCTTCGGGGGCCTGCTTTCCCTCGGACCCCGCAGAGGGGGTAACCTCCCTCTGCATTCCCCCGCGTCGAGGAGTGTACATTCCTCCAGGGTGTAAAGTCTTCATGGGGTATAAGAACAAATGAAAACAAAGACCTCTGAATAAGGAATATAATGAGGCTCCACAACCAACACATATGACCAAGGTCTAGGAACCTTGCACTAGCCAAAAGGAGATAAGAATTTCTATCTTCAGAGCTACAGGAGTTCGGAGCTCCAAGAAGTTGTGACCTTAACCAAATCATGGCCAAGAGGTATGACTACATCCTTTGGGAATTGAAAGCATTCCATATAATTAAGGCCTAGGAACCTTGTGTTAAGTTATGAGGGAGCTAAGTGTTTGGAACTTTAGGAGTCTGGAGTCCCCGGGAATTAAGTATTGCAAAGACCAAGTTGAATGAAATATGACCTATCAAGTCCATGGCTTGAAGGTGGACCAACAACTGGTATTGATTTACCCATTACCATGGGACTCATCCCCACATTAAACCCCAATCCACTTACCGGTCATAAGGAAACACGGGCCATAGATATAAGGACACTCGTTAATTTCCCTGACCATTAGATCTGTGCTAAGGTAATTCTGATGTTGACTGCTTCGAGAGAACAAAGGTATTGCACCTCCAAAACTCTTGAATGCATAATTTCCAAAGTAACGTGGACCATCAATCTTTAGATCCTTTGGGACCCTCCTCGGCCATCGATTTGGGGACTCTGTTGAGAACCCCTCTTAGCCATCCATCAATGAGGACATGTGTCCACGAATTGCATATATCGAAGAGGTTTTGACCTAATGGTGACTATGCACTTCGCCAGAGCATAAAAAGGTTGGAGTACATCCCAATCGTCCATTTTTAAGGACATATGTCACAATATCCTTTAGTCTAGAGACTTGTCACTCTCGGGGATTTGAGGTATGGTGTGTCGATAAGATTTGAAGCCTGAAGTGATGAGAGACGTTAATCAGAGGACGCTTCGGGACTTTTCCTGACCATCATATCTAGGTTGAGGTCAGTTCGATGTTGACCAAATCCGTAAGAAAAGAGGAGTTTGAATTGAAAAACTCTTGAACGTTGAAGTTACGAATTAACATGAGCCATAGATTCATGGATCTACCTGGATGCAACTTGACCATGAGATCTAATGGATGTTGGAAGGTTGTTAGTCTAGTGTGACATGGTAGGATAACATCACCAAGTTGACGTAGAATGATGATTGAGGATACACATCTCACCTCAATTTGTGTACTTTGTAGACCCTATATGCGTATTGGAACATGACACATGTCACCCCCTCATGAGGGCTCGTGTCACCCTTGTCCCTTGTTGTTGTTGTCCCTAGAGATTAGTTGTTTGGTCCAGGTGGCTAAAGCCACATGGAGAGGTTTTGGGACTATGGGGTGTAGTATCATAGAGGGGCATTCAACGTAGAATTTCAAATTCCAAACATCGACTTTCAACGTAGAATTCCAAATGCCGAATGTCGACGTTCAACGTAGAACGTCGACGTTCAACGTAGAACGTCGAAGTTCAATGTAGAATTCCAACGTTCAACGTAGAACATCAACGTTCAACATAGAATGTTGACGCCAACGTTCAATGTAGAACTCCAAATGCCAACATTCAATGTAGAATTATGAACGTCGAGCGTTGATGTTCAATGTAGAACATCGAGTGTCGAACATCAACATTCAACGTAGAATTCCAAAATCTAAACGTCGAACGTCGAACGATAAACTCTGATCATCGAATGGTCGAGGCCACATGGAGAGATTTCAGGACTTCAGGGAGTATGCGTGCATTTATAAAAAAAGGTGGTCAACACTGAATGTCAACCGCCATGTGGTCCCCAACTGATAATGCCCGAAAAACTTCCAGAGGCGACATATTGCAAACCTGAGGTCGGATTAGAGTCGGTAATAGTCATAGGAGAGCTACAAGAAAGTATAAGAGGATGAATACCTTGAAGAGATGATTTGAGATGATTAGAGTGAGAAAACGTTTGATGTCGCACCCCATGAAATGGTACTTAGGGGTCATGTTTGTTACAGGTTTGAGGAAGTCGAGAGATAATTCTATAAATTGATTTGAAATTATGGATTAAATAAGAGTTTTCATAAATCATCTTGATGAAAAAGATGTTTTTGTTCGATGAAATAATAAAATGGGTGATATATATCTATGTATTGATAACACGTTTGGTCAACCATTTAATTTGAAAATGCATGTGCAAATCTATTTGAAGTGAGAAGAAGTAACATTTTTTAATCCTTTTTCGCTTCATAACTAGTCTCAATAATTTCATCATTATCCTTATTCAAAAAATTCATTGGTCCTCTAGCCCTATCCAAATATTTTTTTCTTCATATTCCTTTTGCATATTTTTCCAACATTATCTTTCTTCACATTTTCTCTCCATTCTCTTAGTACATTTTCAATTCTTTTTATTCTTATTATTTATGGTTTTTTTTATTGAATCCTTAGCATTTCGCATATTGTTCTCTTGATTAAATTCCTAGAAACACCCTTTAAATCACCCAAATCAAAGGCCTAAGAAAAGAGTTATGCCTCATGGAAATGTATGCACTAAAATTTGACATGGATAGACTGTTCGCATGCCTTGATGATATGGGAGAGTTTCCAGACTCAAATATCACTGACACACACCTCACTCTATATATCGATCGATCTCTTCTTAATTTCATTTTATTTTTCCTGGTCTAATTTTAAAGGAAACAACTATTAACAGACATTGTACTAGGGCTAGAGTACATGATGGGAAATAATGACTTGTGAATGGGGCCAACATTGATATTTTTTCAAAATGTTTCTATATGCACCAGAATTTGACATGGATAGGTTGTTCGCATGCCTTGACAAGATAGGAGGGTTTCCAGACTCAAATATCACTCACATACACACACACACTCTTTATATTCATCTTTTGTGTCGTATAACAAATATACATTCATGCTTACTAAGAGTAGTGGGGAAATCACTAATAAGGTTCAAGGATATGGATTCTTGAGGACATGAGGAAGTTAACTAGAAGTGGTTGGTAGATTCCAAGGTATTCAGATTAATTAGGTATTGAGAATATGTAAAACCTTGGAAGGATGGATATTCAACATATCAACAACTTTATTAGTAGTCCCTCTTTTGTACTTAATAATGGGATAAAAATTTCAAACATAAGATTCCCATTTAATATGCCTTTTTAATCTTAGATTAAAAGTTCATAAACATAAGGGGTTGATTCTTAGTGTGAAGGATTGTTTCCTTACCAACAATGTAATGTCACTATTTCTTTAGTGCTTAAACCAAGGCGTAGATCAACAAAGGGAATCCTTGAATTGTTGAATGCCCTTAGGTGTTGTGACATTCCATGATAAATTATGTTGATTGGAGAGTTGATGAGATGGTTGAACGTTGTGAGAGAAATGTTGAATGACTTTTCTATAGAAATTCATGCCACCAAGGATTAATAAACTCTTTACATATGTAGTATTAGAGGGATTGGTCCAAACCTAAAGGACTTTTACCTTGGATAGATATGCATTCACACTAGCATACTTCATAACAAAACCCAAACAATGAATGGAAGTATGCCCAAATGACTTCTCATTGTTTCTTGAAATTTATATTGGTGAATAAGGTCAAGAGAAATATTAACATCTTACATATGATATTTTGACCAACTATTTCTATAAACTAATATTCATGCCACCGAGGATTAATAAACTCTTTCTATATGTAGTATTAGAAGGATTGGACCAACCCTAAAGGACTTTGACCTTGGCTAGATATGCATTCACACTAGCATACTTCATAACAAAACCCAAACAATGAATGAAAGTATGCCCAAATTCCTTCTCATTGTTTCTTGAAATTTATGTTGGTGAACAAGGTCAAGAGCAATATTATCATCTTACATATGATCTTCTAACCAACTATTTCTATAAACCAATATTCCATCCAAATATAACACTATATATTACCCAAATTTAGGTGAAATATTCCTTTGATGATTCTTACTCAATGTAGTTAAAACATTAGAAATACTGAAAGTCATGAGTACTAACCACCAATGTTTATCACTAAATGGTTTTAGTCAACACAAGCAATCAACCAATACACTATGTTTTATCTTTGAAGGAATATAGAAACTCCATACCATGCTATGGAAAACAACCTTTTCCTAGTAGGATGCCATGAGTTGGGGTAATCTATTTTCAAATTTTCCTAGGACTTACACCTATCCCCACCCATTTTTGTAAGAAAAAGTGCACACAAACATAAACATGTGAATAGAGATATTTAAACATTGGTGTGGGGCGCAATAACAATAGCTTATTATCATTGACCTGAAAATCCATCGTTGACATAGATCCCATATTTGGTCTTGAGAGTTTTTCCTAATAATTACAAGGGTTCATATGTACTCATTGATAAATAAAAGTTAGGTCAATCTTGCTAAGATATTTGGCTCCTTTCAACAAATTTATGAGATCATCAATATTGGGTAGAGGGTACCATTCTTCCACATCGATCTTGTTCGATGATTTTTAATATGTTCTTACTAAGAGTAGTGGAAAAATCACTAATAATGTAATACCCCAAGGTTGAACCCCTGTTGAATTGTAATTGTGTTTATAGGATGGTTAGCTAAGTGTTTATAAGATGGGAGGCTTATGTGTTTATTAGGCCGAAGAGCATAGATGCTAAATATAGTGAGACTATTTTTTTATATGTAATTATGCATATAATTAATAAAAATACATCGTTGCATGTAGACCGACCATGAAGAAAGAGTTATGGGGGACTTGGCTCCACTAGGAAGGGAAAGGGAAATGGGATAAGAGGCTAGGAAAAAGGGGTAAGTTTGAGGGCTTAACCCCAAGGGAATATTATAATATATTTTCCTTAAAGAGTAAAGTTTTGGAAATAAACCTTGTTATCCTAAGTTCCTTTGGGAAAGGAATGAACTCCAAGTGGGGAAGAACGATCTCCCAAGAGATCCATGTGTCAATATTGGCACATGCAGATTCATGTGGGGAAATCATTCATTGTGGGGGTTAGTCATCCATTCTTTCCAGGAACCTGATTCACTCACTCACGCACTGAGATTGAGCACCGATCCAACACCCACTACCTCCATCATTTTACCTCTACAACTTTCATGCAAGCTCTGTAACCTACAACCTGTGAAGGTAACCCATACTTCTCTATGGAGCATAGCACGCCTGTTTTGTTCTTGAGCCATATCACCCTTAGCCAATTGTTTTTTCTACCCATGTTTTTAAATAGACTGGTGTGGTTACTATCCTTACCAGATCCATACTTGATTTGTTGTTGTGATTACCCAAACTAGATTGGTCTGGAAGATGGAATAAAGAAGCAAGTTTTTAGGCCCATGGGTTTGAAGAAGTAGGTGTCCAAGCCTAAATATTGAAGAAGCAGGTTTTCAGGCCTGTGTGAAACTCTCTCTAGGTGAGAGAGGTTTTTGGGGAAGTGATTTTCCCAGAGGGATCCTCATGACAATTGTAGTGCTATGAGACTTCTTTTATGGCTTGTTGTTGAAGCCCTAGAAGGGGAGTGGGAAACTGAAGGACTATCGAGTAGAGAAGGGGCACACTCCCTGGGGTGGGATATGCATGTGGGGAATGAGGGAATATAAGTTGTGGACATGAGTGGACTCCTGGGGAAAGAATCCTTCCTGAATATTTTGTAACCTCAATCTAGCCTAGGATTTCCTTTACCCTGGGTGGATTTTAGTTGAATCTCGGGGGTGAACCACTACTAAGAGTGATGAGCAATGTGGTCTAAGGCTGGGAGGTTCATGGAAATTCTGCACACAGTTGGTGAACTTCATAAAAATATAAGCACCATTTCTATGTTAATTTTTATCCTGTCTATAATGTACATGTCATGATATTTATAAAATTGCATGTGTGGGTTGTTTATAGAAACTAGTTGTAATTTATGCATTAAATTGTGTATTAGTAGAATGCATTTTATTATTGAATTTATATGTATGTTGTTATGCAAAGATATCTGTGTGCCATATCCTAGTATGTCTATGCTTGGGCATGGACAATTCTGACCATAAAAAATAGAGTCAATTTTTTTTATTTCAAGTAACATAGCCCAAAAGATGGAAAAGAGCTTGGTATTATAGAAGTTTTGTTGTGGTAGCATGTCCCTATCCTTTGTGGCCAGGGGACGCTACAAATTGGTATTAGATATCGAATTCAACATCTAGGTGGTAGCATGCCCTAGCTTGGGTAGCTAGGGGTGTTACAAATTGGTATCAGAGCTCGAATTCAATAGCTAGGTGGTAGCATGCCCTGGATTGGGTAGATGGGGGTGTTACAAATTGATATCAAAGCCCATGTTTTCAACATTGAACCTGGATGGGCCACAAATGTGGAATTTGGAGTAAAAAATCCATAAGGATTTGATGTACATATTGCCAGAGCGGTGTTGAGAGACCTCCTGGGTGGTATTGGAAAGATCAGGAGGTATAGCAGTCCGAGAAAGTTAGCAGAGAAAGGAGACCATAGTAACCATGGGTTTGGAACCACAAAATAAATAAATTTGGGATGTTGGATTTGTTCGGGAAGGGATAGACCCCTCAAAATCGTTGGATCCAAGGTTTCAATAGTTTGGGGGTTGTGCGGTGTTTCAGAAAGGATATCCTCTAAAGTATCGTAGTCCCGAAGTCTGGAACCAATCTAGACCATCCAATTTCCAAGGATGCATGTCCACAAATTAACTAATTTTCAAAGTTTCAACAGTCTGGGGGTTGTGCGGTGTTTCAACAGGTAAATCCTCTGAAGTCACGAACTCCAGAGTTAATATAGACGATTCATGTTTGAGGAAACATGTCAGCAAATAAACCTATTTGGAGTTTCAATAGTATGGGGGTTGTGTGGTGTTTCAGCAGGGAAATCATCCAAAGTACCAGAGCTCGAAGCCCTGAAGATCCGAAGTCCTAGAGTGATTCCCAATCGTAGATCATTCGGGAGAAGGCAGACCGTTTGATTTCCTAAGTGGTTCAGTGGTTCGGTGTTTAGGGAAATTCATTTGAGATTGTGCGGAGTAGAGTTTCTCCAAAGTCTCGAAGTCTAGAACTAATATGGACCATCCATTATCGGAGATATGTGTTCACAGATCAATCGATTCGATATTTTGACGTTTGATAGTTCAGTAGTTTTAAATTGTGTAGAGAAGAAGAGATCTTCTAAATTTTCGAAGTCATGGAACATCGGGGTGACATGTCCCTGATAAGGAGTTCAGAAATTCCATATCAACAATTATTTAATTCTGACCATCGGATCTTTGAGGAATAGATCAATGGATCAGAACAATTGCAGAAGTCCAAAGGAAAATTAACAAGGGAGTTATTTCACATACCGTAATCAACCAACATTGTAGATCTCCATCGGGAGGAAGATCAATGGTTGACATTGAATTCCAATCCCTTTCACATCTTTCCATTACAAAAGACATGGTTGTTGTTAAACCGTGAGCATGTTCGAGTTCTGCAATCTTCCAAGACTATCGATCTTAAAGTCATCGATAGATCAATGTTTTTTCCCCTAACGGGATTGGAACACACATAATACTGTGGTCATAACACGTGGTAAGAGATTTAATGTAAAATCACCAACCACCCAATCTGGTAAATGACACTGCAATTATTCTCTGTTCAAGCTCTGATAACAAAATGTGACATACCCAGCCATAGACCTGCTGGGATATGGCACACAAAGGCTCTTGCAGAACATTATATACTGTAACATACCTGGCCTTACAAGTCAGTCATGCCAAATCCATAAAAATAACGATACCATCTGTATATATATATAACATAAAACATACAACATATTCTGATAATACATATATTAATGCAGAAATAATAGTAATCCTATACATACATCATATATAGGCAATACTCATCAATATAAACATGTAAAAATACACAACATGTAAATGAACATAGAAATTGTACTTATCTTTTATACATTACCACCAAATGCATGCATACCATCGACAAACCTCCTAGCCATAGACCACGCTACTCATCACTCTTAGCAATGGGTCACCCTCGAGCTGGGACTAAAATCCAACCAGGGTAAAGGGAATCTTAGGCTAGGCTAAGACTATGGAAAGCTGCACAATTGAATAGGAAGGATTCCCTCCCATGAGCCTACTTACACCCACCGCTCATAGAATCTCATTCCTCACATGCTTATAACACCCAAAGAATATACAACTTCACTGTTACACAGTCCATTGACTGCTCCACTTCCCTTTCATGGTTTCAACAACATGTCAGATCAGGAATTCTTATAGCTCTATAGTTTCTTCTAGACTCCCTCCAGGAGAAATCACTTCCCTAAAAATCTCTCTCACCTGGAAAGATTTTCTCACAGGCCTGACAACTTTCTTCTTCAATCCACATGCTTGAAAACCTACATCTTCAAAACCACAGGCCTGGCAACCTGCTTCTTCTATCCATCTCCTAAGTCAAACGGGTAACCACAATAGCAAAATTGGGTATGGTCTCTGGTAATGATAGAAAGACACACTAGTCCAGAGAAAACGTGGGTAGGAAAAATAAAATTGCTAAGGTCTGATTTGGCTCAAGCACCATGCAGTCATGTTGTTCTTCACAGGAAAAATGGGTTAGCTTCATTTGTTTCCAGGTTTCAAAGGTTGCAGAGGTCAATGATATAGGAAGTGGTTGGCTGCCTGAATGCTTATTCTTAGTGTGTGCATGTGTGGGGATCATGGAAATAATGGAGAGTGAACACCCAAGAAGGACGTGTTTTCCAAATACAACTGCATGTCCCTAATCGAACACTTGTCCTCATGAAGTTGCATGAGCTCCACTTAACATTTGTTCCCTTTCCACGGGAACTTAGGATAACATAGGTTATGTCCAACCTTAGTTTTTAGGAAATAATAATATAATATTATTCCCATAGAGATAATCCCTCAAGCTTAGCCCTTTTATTAGCCTCTTAGCCCCATCCCTTTCCCTACCTAGTGGAGCTTAGTCCCCCATTCTCTTTTATCATGGTCGATCTACATGTAGGGATGTATTTTATATTAATGATATGAGTATTTACATATACAAAAATAAGCTCATTGGCCTTTAGCATATAGGCTCTCCAGCCTAATCATCACATAAGACTCCTAGATTATAATCACTTGGATGACCATCCTATAAAACATGTTACATTTATAATTACAACTGAGCTCGGTCTTAGGATATTACAATCCCCTCCCCTTATTTTTTCATTTTCCTCAGTTCAACTTGTTTACAAATTACCATCAATATTTTAAAAAATATTCAAAAAGATCCAAGATTTAGCTATTGGAAGCTTGTTATCCATCTGGTGCTCAACTTTCAAGCACCATTTTATGTATTCATACTATAGGTGGAAGTCATTTTGTTTATTCCATAGAGCTTATTTAGTAAAAGAATTCATCTCATTATTCTTTGTTTCATGCTTCAATTAAACCTCATTGAAAGAACCGACTGGTTGTAGATCCCCGACATTCCACCCAGGTTTCGATCTCACCACTGATAAATTATAAACAACGTATAATCCCCAATAAGGGATATGAATCCACCAGGGAAATATCTTCCCAATATAACCATGGTCCAAAATTAATACCAAGATGGTCTATGCCAAGGTACCAAACCTCAACAACACTCCAACCAACGGTCTCTCATTCCCCACATGAGTGTACAACCCAAGGTAGTGTGCTCCTTCTCTTCTCAATAGTCCTTCGACTGCCCCCCCAACCCTTTCGACTCCAGAACTGGCTAGATAGGAAGTCATAGATCACTATGGATCCAGGAGTTCCAACTTCCCTCATAGGTTTCCAAGTACACTCCAGGCCTCATACCAGAGAAACTATCCCCACACTTCTCCCTCCAGGGCTCCAACCTTTACCAAGGTAGCCCAAGGAGAATTTTACACACACCTAGATCCACTTGGGATCCACACAGTAAGATCCATTGTTTCCAATCAAAATTTTCCCCAAAGCTACTCTTTGTAATCAACATTCCAACTTTATTCAATATTATATCCTATGCATCACACACATGCAGTTATCATAAGAGAAAATAAAAGAATTCATTTAGAACTCAAACTTATTTCATAGGTCAACTTTTCTTAAAAAATGAAATTCAATTTCATAATTTTTCATTGTTGTTGCAATTATAGGATGCAGTCTTCCTTATGGATTTCAGCAAGCACCATGTCAAATACTATTTTTTCTACAATCCTTTCATCTTTCATTCATCCAACATATTATCAGTGTTTATTGTACATTATAATTTCATTTCAATATGTACCAAAACTTATGAAGTGATTTTAGAATTGCCTACACCTAGCGATCCAATAACAATACCAAATTGTGTTATTAAATAAAGAATGAATTATCATTCTATGAACAAGCTTGTTCACAATAAATAACAGTAAGTTCATTACTTCAATTTCTGAACATAAAAAAATTTGTAGTCAATATTCATGTGACTACTTGTCTTGCAACTTCTAACAACTCCTAAAATGTTCTCAACTTCGGGAGTTAACAACATTTTTTTTGTTAGTATACTTATTTCCATGAAATAATATATATATATATATATATATATATATATATATATATATATATATATATATATATATATATAT
>ML777286.1:666285-716494 GCA_009831015.1 Picea engelmannii | reverse complement strand
TGTCAGGACTCGTGTTTCAGCATCGTGGCGGCCTCCTCTGTGTCTCAGCATCTTCTGAACTGAGTGCCAGCTCCGTGTTTCAGCATCTGCATGAACCGTGTAACTGCTTCATGTTTCGGCATATGCATCCTCGGACTGTGTAGTAGCTCCGTGTTTCGGCATCTGCATTGAATCGTGTAGCTGCTTCGTGTTTCGGCATATGCATCCTCGGACTGTGTAGAAGCTCCCGTGTTTCAGCATCAGCTCAACAGTGGCTTGGTCAGTTCTGTGTTTCAGCAATGGTCTGAAATACTATTCTGCAAATATGGACACTCCTGCACTTCTAATCAATGGTTAGGTTCAAAAGTAATGTAAAGTATTATGCAAAACRGATTAAGCATAAAGTAATGAGAAAGGACGTTGTATACCTTGGAATGATCAGATGAAATGATAGTATAAGTCAAAATGCAGGTGATGAAGGGTAAAATAATAGCAAAAAGTATGGGCAAAAAGGGTACAATATGTGGTCCTAACAAACACTACACCAATAATATAATTATGTGTTGTACATTAGTGTTAGAAAAAAGGTTGCAACCCAAGTTTTTATTTAAATATAGGAATATTTTGGGTATTTGTGTCGTATATAACCTTTCCATATCCATAATTTTCCATATCCAACCATGTCTTGGTCTCATGCATGACTACCTTCCCTGACATCATTCCTATAACAAGTTATTATCTTTTATTTCTTTGGTTATTACCTCATAAAAAAATTAACATGAGATGCTACTATGTCAGTGTTTGCATTCAAAAGATAAGAAGATTTGATAGCTATAAAATGACTCTATCCTTTACCACACCTAGTGGTATCTCATTCTTGTTAATTGATGCAGACCCCCCTACTCTCCCTCGGGGCTACGCGACCTCCCGGTCTAGGATCGTTCAAATCAAGGAATTATATCAACTTTTCGGGCCTCTACTAGACCCCAAACTAATTTACATAGGTCCCCTTTTCTTCAAAGTACATGTTTTGTCAAACCCGCGGGCTCTTTCTTGGCCTCTTTGAATAATTTGAATAGCAGGAGCTAGCCTCCATCATTATATCCTTTCCTTCATATGACCTCAGGCTATGTCCAGGCGCCAACTCAAAGGGATATTTCAAGATTCCGGCTTTGGGTGTTTTCTCTCACCGCTTGCCAATTCCTCCGAACTCTGAACTTGTGAAATTATGACTTGGTGCGTGAGGGATCGACGACCCCCACTCCTTTTCCAATAAATGGCCCTGATTTCTTTGAGCTCTGGTGCTTCAACTATTTTCGAAACATGACTCCATGAAATCTTCATAGTAACAAACCTCTGAAGTTCATGATCTCCTGACATGAGTCCTCCACTGTCAATGATCCAGATCTATTTCAGCTTTGATCGATTCTCCCTTGTAATATCTTTAAATTTCACGATCTTCGGAATGGTCGATATGACGTTACGCATCCTCCCTTATCCTAAGGTCATGATTTACTTCAGCACTTCAGACTTTGACAACTTTTGATGATGCGCTACCCCTTCCTCCCAGATAGCTTATTCTTCGAACGAGCGATACACTAACATGTATCCTCCTCTGGATCTATGGTCCAAATTTATCTTCGACTCCCTTTGACTTCGAGAGTTCTTCACTCTCGTTCACTTGCTTCTTCTCGAAATGTTAAACCTCCATACCTTCAGATATATTTCCATGTGTCCTTCATAAGAGACGGTTGCGATCTAATTCGATCTTCGGACCTTCAGGAGTTATTCACACTCCACCGAACAAAATCTCTCAGAGTGTTATTTCTATGGAGTTTCATATTTGTTGACACGTACCCCTTCCCAACGTCGACGACTAGGATTTACTTTGCAGCTTCAATACTTCGATGCTTTTGCACTCTGCTTATTCGAGCACTCCCAAAGTACTTCTTCTCCAGAGCTTCATATCTTCTTCCACCTATCCCTCCAGATGATGGATGGTTCTGATTTAGTTTGGGCCTCGGGACTTCGAGAGTCCCTGCTCCTTTGCACTTCAAAATTCTTGAATGTGCGAAGTCCAAAGGACTTCCACTATTATTCCTCATGCAACTTCCTTTAGATATGACGACTGCTAGACCTCACGCTCAGATCCGACGGATGGAATTTGTTCTTCTCCCTAACACGCTCCTCCTCCATCCTGGACCCTGATCTGATGGTCCAAACTTCCTCCAAAAGAAGATCTAATGGTTGTTGTAACTTCTCTCTGGCCTTATCTTGGATGACTCCCAAACTTGGAAAACTTCAAGTGTTCAAGGGCTTCGACCTTTGATCCTTCTGCGAGCTTGATGACTTTGGGTCTTGTCTACGTTTCTCCTCCTAAGCTTCAGTACTTGGAATAATTCTGACTCTTGTTAACTCCTTGCTCTATCTCTTCAGATCTTTGGGACTTACTAAGAATTTCAAAGGGGCTCGACCCTTCCACTTCCTTAGAATATTTCTGGTGCCCTCCTAGAACTTTCTTCTCTCTTTCTCTTGATATTTTGAACTTAGACAAGTTTGTCTCCCTCATGCACTCCTTGCACTTGATTTTCCTTCAAAATAATTCAGACTTAGAATATTTTCCAGTAATCTTCCTGCACACTCCTGGTGCTTTCTCAATACACTCCTGGCATATCCTCTCCCTTAGAGTGTTCAGTAACTCTAGGTTTCTCCTATGTTCCTTCTCTGCATATTCCTTCCTCCAAATTATTCAGTAACTATGAGGATCTCCTTGAGTCTGTATTTATCCTGGTGTGCCCTCTTGGCATGTTCTCTTCTGAATTCAATTTGAAATTTAGATGTGCACTCCTTGCGCTGGCTCGCAGAGATTCCAGCACTCTGTCATGCACTCCTTGCATTTAGCCTAAGAACCCATAACAACTCAACAAAATCATAGATAGATAGTCAAGTCTATATGTTCCCAGTATATGGAATATAACTCACTTCTACAACATACATAACCACAGATAACATTCAGAAAACACACATAAACACATAAATAATCATATGCAGGAAAAATTTCTTTTTTCATTAACATGAATGTCTGATTACAATATGTGTAGGTTGGACTATCACAGAGTCTCAACTCTCTCCTCTCCTCTCTTCCCTACCTTCTACTACCTCTAATGGGCATGCATTACAATGAAATACAAAAGGGTATCCTCAAGCCTTTCCCTTCAACTACTCTAGTGGTGTCTAATCACCATTTACAATGTCTATCTACTCCAAAAAAAAAAACTAACTACCGCTTAAGTTTCATTAAATTAAAATCTAGGAGTGAAACTTCCAGATCCCTCATGATCATTCATATCCCAATCATTTTGATCTTCTTCAGTTTTCAATAAGTTCAAAAAAATATTTGCAGGAAACGTCAGCGTTAAGATTCCAAATTGATTCAAAGGTGAGCTAAGGCATTGAGCTATCATCTCATGTGGCTTTGATGACGATGCTCCTACATCATACTCCACTGCTGGTAAAATCATGAGCTCCTACTCATGGCTCCCTCTTCTTTGTTGTTGAGATCCTCGAGGATCCCAAACCTAAAATTGGAGCTCTCCACTTGATCCTTTGATTTGTTGCTCCTGCAAGTTTTCTTTTGTTCCATCCTTCACTGCTGCTAGCTGCCTTATTTGTTGCTTCTAGCATGAATCTCGTTATATTCTCTATTTATTTGTCTAGCTGGTCCACTGGCTGGATTTCCTCATGTAGTATTCTCTGTTGCATCTTCTCTATATAAACTTCCAACTTAACTTGTTGGATAAGTCCCCTCTCGGTTATTATTCTTTTCCCAGGGATTCCAACTCTTCACACAGATCAGAAAAAACCATGCTATCTTCTTCTATCTCCTCTGATGTAGGTTCACATTCTAAAATTATCTCTTGCTCAGCTTCCTGGATGAAAATTTTGAGTCATTCCTCAGAATGCTCATCTCCTTCTATTGTAGATCCCAATTCTACAGTTGCCTCGTGTTCATATTCCTTGCTGAAGTTTTTTAGAAATTCCACCCAATGTTCTTCTTTCCCCATCTCTTCGACACATTGTAATGTGTGCTCTTCCTCCTCCATGGAATTATCTATTGGTTTAATCCTCCTCTCATGCATGCTAATCTGTCGTGTTTAATCCTTCCAAATGGATAGATCAATTTGATACCCTACATCATCTTCATTTCCCGTGGCACTAGTTGACCACTCTCTTGCATATTCCAGTTCTTTAGTCTCACCACTGAGTTGTTTCTCAACTTCCTCCTCTGACAGATTGAATTATGTCATCCCCCTTGTTGGAATATCTTCAACTACCTCCAGCTTCTCCTCATGCTAGCATCTTGTATCCATTTACATGACTTCATCCTGGTAGGACCCTTTTCTAGTTCTGGATTGTTCAACCAATCCTCCAACATCTTCATCTCATGCTTCCATTGAGTGATAAATTCACCTGAATGGTCCTCTTTTTCTATTGGGGAAGACATCAATGTCTGCTCCTTCTCCTCCTCTTTGACAGTCCTTTCTAGTTATTTTTCCTCTGCTACACCTGCATCACAAGAAAAATTATTTTTAAAATCATTCGACCCCATGGCCTCTCTCTTAGATTCCTGGTGCATCATATCCTCATGTGAAACACTTGTACTAGCCTATGTTGGATTGTTAGGAAGGAATATTCTAATTCCCCCAATGATCAAAACACTCCTCTGATCCTCCTCCTCTACGATGGAAGTATTTAACTTCTCATCATCTTCATTCACATGGACTGCAACTCCACATGAATCGTCATACAAATGAGGCCTCTCCTTTTCCTCCATTTCATTTGTTAGCACCCCTTGTTGATTTGAACTCTCTTCAAAGCTCATGAGACCTTGAGACAGTCTCACCTTTCCCCTTCCCACATGGAAAATTAGGATTCCATTCCTTCCCTCCTCGCAGTCCATGAGATCTCATCTTGATCCCATCTCATCTCCCATCTGGAAATATAAGAAATTATTTATGTCCTCCTAGCAGTTCATGAGATCTCTAGCTGATCACATCTCCTCCTCATCACTGAGGTTCCTCCCAATCTTTGGTTCACATATGTGAGTCACTTTCTCCTCTATGTCCCTGAGGTTTTCAGCATGCCTCAACCACTTCCTCACTACCTGTTATTGCCTTCTGGCTAACAACTTATAGACAGGCCACTTCACTTTCCTCTTCAAAGGCCATTCATATGTATAGTGTACCTTTGATTCCTCCTGCATCCTCCATGTCAGCCTCTCCATCCCTTCTCTGATCTCCCTGAGCTCTTTTTCTATCTCAACTTTGTTTTTCTGGTGGTGGTCCTTGTCTTGACCAAACCGATGGCCTTCAGTAGCCATTTTCACCCTCCACTTTCCCTCCTGGAAAGTCTGTGAATTATTTTTTCACCCATAGTATCTCTGAATTTTCCCTACAACCTACCTCGTTGTCCATTTTTTATTGCATATGTGCAACCATCATTCACAGAGAATCACACTCTGTCTCCTCCTTCACCTGTTGTCTACAGGCACAATTAAGCTTCCGATACCATTTGATGTTATCAAATTACCTCTTTTCACCTTCTCACATTTTCCTATGATATGTAGACAAATTTTAAGCTCGGATACCTCTTGTAATAAGCCTTAAAATATGTCTCATTACCCGTTAATTGGGGCATATTACATTAGTAATGTTATTTTATTTATTTTTGCTTGAGTCCATTAGTTGTAATTGTACCTCCTAGTCTCCTATATATACCAAGGAGAAATTTTCATTTGGAATCATCTTGTATTTGGACATTTATGTGGGGTATAAGGAGGTTTCCCCCTCAAAGAGGCTTATTGCCTAAAATTATCTCCTTTTCATGGCGTTGAGTACTTATTCTAAGGTTTTTCTATGCTATCTTGATATTTGGTTCTTAACATCTCCTTTATCTCCTTCCTCCTACCTGAGAATAAAGTCAGGCTCTGATACCACTTGATGCAGAGCCCCCTACTCTCCCTCAGGGTTACATGATCTCCCAGTCTAGTATTCTTCAAATCAAGGATTCATATCGACTCTTCGGGCCTCTGCTAGACCCCAAAATAATTTACACAGGTCCCCTTTCATTCAAAGTGCAGGTTTTGTCAAACTTGTAGGGTCTTTCCTGACCTCTTTTAATAATTTGAATAGCAGGTGCTAGCCTCCCTCATTATATCCTTTCCTTCATATGACCTCGGGTTCTGCCCAGGCACCAAATTAAAGGGCACTTCGAAGATTTGGGCTTCTAGTGTTTTCTCTCACCGCTCGGCAATTCCCCCAAACTCTGAACTCGCGAAATTCTGACTTGGTGCGTGAGGGATCGACGATCCCCAATCCTTTTCCAATCAACGACCTTGATTTCTTTGGGATCTAGTGCTTCGGCGATTTTTGAAACACGACTCCATGAAATATCCAGAGTAACAAACCTTTGAAGTTCATGATCTCCTTACATGTGTCCTCCATTGTCAATGACCCATATCTATTTCAAATTTGACTGATTCTCCCTTGTAATCTCTCTGAAGTTCACAATATTCAGAATGGTCCATATGATGACACATGTCCTCCCTTATCCTATGGTCACGATTTACTTAGGCACTTCGGCCTTCGATAAATTTTTATGTTGCACGACCCCTTCCTCTCGGATAGCTTCTTCTCTGAACGAGTGATACACTGACACGTATCCTCCTCTGGAGCTACAGTCCATATCTCTCTTCAGCTCCCTTTGAATTTGATATTTCTTCAATCTCATTGACTTGCTTCTTCCCAGAGTGTTAAACCTCCAGACCTTCATATCTCTCGCCATGTGTCCTTCAAAACGGACGATTGCAATCTACTCCTCTCTTCAGACCTTTGGGATTTCTTCACACTCCACGAACGAAATCTCCCGGAGTGATATTTCTCAAAAGTTTCAGATCTGTTGACACGTACCCCTTCCCAACGACGATGGCTAGGATTTACTTCACAACATCGAGACTTAGACACTTTCAAACTCTTCTTATCCGAGCACTCTCGGAGTACTTCTGCTCCGAAGCTTCATATTTTCTGCCACCTGTCCCTTCAAACAATGGATAGTTCCGATTTAATTCAGGCCTCAGGACTTTAGGAGCCCGTGCTCCTCTGCCCTTCAAAATTCCCAAATTCTCAAAGTATGAAGGAATTCCACTATTATCCCTCATGCAACTTCCTTTAGATATCACGGTTTTCATACCTAGCACTCAAATCCGATGGATGGGATCTGTTCTTCTCCCTGACGTGCTCCTCCTTCATCCTGGGCCCTAATCTGATGGCCCAAACTTCCTCCAAAATCATATCTGATGGTTGATGTAACTTCTCTTTGTCCTTATCTTGGATGACTCCTAAACTTGGAAAATTCAAAGTGTTTGAGGGCTTCGACCTTTGATCCTTTTGCAAGCCCGGTGACTTTGGGTCTCATATTTGTTGTTGATTTTTCATAAGCTAGATTAAGAATGTAGTTCATTTCAATTTCATCATGTCTTAACCATAAACAAGAATGTTGCAGCAACCAAGATCACAAGAAGAAACACCATGCACAAGAACACAAGATATATCCTGGGAAACCCTTCTCAAACAAGGGAGAAAACCCAGCCAAATACTTTTCTATACTCTTCAAGAGAAACACCTTTCACCACCAAGAATATCCTAGCACACAAGATGATGCATAAAACCCTAGAACTCTAGCACCCAAGAGAGGTGTGCAACTTTGACCAATAAGTGTACTTGCTAAAATTTCCAAAACTCCCAAGTGTGTGTGTCTGTCTACAAATGAAATATTTCCTCTTACTTATATTAGACTTGTCCTATCAACTGAAGTGTCTATTGGCACAATAGAGCCAACCTCACTTAGTTATATTATTTATTTATTATTATAATAATTAATATCAATATTACTATTACTATTACTATTAATTATCTTTTACAGCTTATCTTTAGACACAATAACATAGGGCCGACCTGTACCCTCTACACAATAACTAGGGTTATAGGTATTTCTAAATCTTGAACAACATATAACAAAGGATTTGATACACCAAATAGTGCTCATCCACTAGTGTCACATACATAGGGATGTCATGGACCTGATTCACTGCATCACACAGATGAACCAGGTCTTCACACATGCACTTGTGCTCGTCCACAAGCATGTCTTCTCTAGAGATGTACTTTCCAACTGCCACCAACAGGAGGATCATCTAGAGTTTTCTCATCAACTTTGTTACTACTCAGAGGAGGACATCACATCATATTCATTTTTTTTCTCATGATGATGTGCCCAACACTTTTTAGGGATTTCCCACATTCACCTTGTGCTGAGCCATGGGCACATCCTAACTCAACATATCACTTTTACATCGGATAATCATCTGGATTTATTCTCTCTCATGTCATGGAGGAGGCCATCTTTACATTCCTGACTCTGTCTCAGGTAGGAACCATGAACCCTTCATAGGGGCTTTCTCTCAGGTTTGTAACCTGAGAGAAATACTTCACAAGATGTTGTGTTCCACATCTCACAAGTTTGTAAGATGGAGCATGTCTTCCATAGCTTCTTTCATCAACACTCCCTCTTAGCTAGGGAGGCATTCTTCATCAAGCCAAGTCTCATACTAATGTACTCTAAGTTTTTTTTTTGGCCAATGGTCATCCATACTCCCTCTTAAGACGGAAGGAGTTCTTCACCAAGTAAGTGCTTGGTGTAAAAGTTTGCAGTCTTCTCAGGTGGAGAAAGATACTGCAAGTATACAATTTTCTTCTACATCATATCTCTGACATAAGAAAATTTTATCTCTCTGTGTGACAGTCCATTACGAAGCTTTGGTTTCTTTAAGGATCTTTATATATGGCTCTTTGTTGTCAATATAGGAACCATCTCATGGTCAAGTGGATCTCTCGGAAGTATGTGAAGCCACATTGCTTCTCACACTTACTGCTATATATATATAATCTGTCTCTAGTGCACTTAAGGCTACAGAGTTAGGTTTCCTGATGCAATAGGAAACCATGGAAGACTTCAAGGTAAAACATCAACCGAATGTGCTTTTCTGGTTCACTGAATATTTTATCGGTCATCTGTCATACTTCTTGTCCCAAAAAGTAGTGAATCATACTCAGATTCTTCATCTCGAATTTAGAAATCAAGGATTACTTGTAACATCAATGCTTTCTAAATAGGTCATCAGGACCAGGCTTTCATCACCAATACTGTAATGATATAAGTTTGGACCACCAACACTCTTGTTTGAAATTCAAACTTATCAAGAATCCATTTATCTAATATAGTTTCCAACTCATGGATGGAAGTGCATCTAGTTCACTAGATTAGGTGTTTCATCATAGACAACTCCCTCTATTTGAGAGAAACCTCTAGCTATATATCTCGTTTTGTATTACCTCGATACTTTCATTAGCTGTATGATTTACCATAGGTTTCTCTTTTTGGTCCCTGAATAATATCTTATGCACCATCCAATTAGAGTATACTAGTATTCTTCTGTTATGGCATTTGGCCATACTGGTTCTCTTGTTTCTTTTCTAAGACATGGATTCTTATAATCAATGAAGTGTCTCATGTCTAGAGGATATCTTTGAAAAAATCTTTTACTTTCTTGAAAGGTGCCTTGAGAGGCTTGTATTCTTTTCTACCTCTTGCATAGTGAGTCTAGGTAGGCATTTTATGCCTTGCTACAATATCACTAAACATATCAACTAGAGCAATTGGATCAGCTGGAATAATGTCTTTCTCCCTTTGAACTACTGAAGGGGGAGAAGGTATAGTCTTATTGTCAATATCCATATGATATTCTTTGGATCTTTGAAGGACTATCTCTTCTTCAAGGGAAATGTTTCTTCTTGTCTCAATCTGTCTCTAACCAGGGATGTCGATCTGGAATGTCTTTGAAGATTCACTGTATCTTCTCTTTCTAAAGGATCTAGCTTGTACTTCTTTTCTTTGGGTACATGAATATACACTGGGCACCCAAATAACCTGAAGTGTTCAATCTCAGGCTTCACTTTGGTGAAGGATTCTATTCTAGTGAAGACTCTTGTTCTGAACATATACTGCGTCATGCATGCTTCTGCCCATGAAATCATAGAAAGATTATGATCATGCATTATTGCATTGATTGTCTCAAGAATGGTTCTATTCTTCCTCTTTCTCAAATAGTTTTGACTCCCTCTGAGTCAATGTGACTCTCTCTGAAGGATAATAATATTCCTTTGTTCTTGACCTATCTGGAACAAGAAAACAAGGGGAACCAAAAAACAAATATCTCCTAAAGGATAATAATGAGTACATATCTAGAATCAAAACAATTTTAAGGATTGTTATCACAGCTACAACACCTATTTGTAAAGTACCAAAATTTAGAAATATAAGTTAGAGGAATGACAATTACAACAATGAAACATGGATTCTTCACTTCCAATGTGTTTATTTTCTTCCAAGTCTCATTCACTCAAGATAACAAGTGCTTTCTTCAACCTGTCTTTTGTACTAGGACAATATTCTATCTTGACAGAAGGTTGCGTTAGAGAACAAACTCTATGATCTCAACTTTAATCCATCTAATATATTTACTTTAATTTTGACCAAAGGTTAGTATGATGGTCATAGCTTCAACATGCAACCTAGATCAAAATAATATCATAACAAATAGATGCATATCAGAATAATCAAACTTGGGTTGCGTTATTCCTATGAATGTGTTGGATCTTGAGATCCTTCTAGATCTATGGAAAGAGATCCCTTCTCTTGCAAATACCCTTTAAAGCTTAATAATTTAAACATATGTGAGTACATACCTATGATAGCATTTGTAAGTAGTGGCACCATCTGGTAGTAGTGGTAACAAATATTTAAAAGACTTCAAGGGTGACTGCAACTGGTACAACAACTGATACTTCAACTGATTCTGAAACTGCAATTTAGGGTTTTATGAGGAAACCCTAATTTTTGAAACTTCAATTTTTGAAATTATGATCTAAGGGATAGATGCGATGAGTTGAGGCAAGTAAGCTGGTGCAGTCAGATTTTTGAAAATCCAAATTTTACCCCCTCAAACTTGACCAGTGGATTTCTGGACTGGTGCTTCTAGTTTTCTGGTACTTCTGGTTTTCTGGTACTTCTGGTACTCTGGTACTTCTAGTTTTTTTATACTTTTTGAAAACTAGGGTTTCACTTTCTGGGAGATCTACCCACTGAAAAGGTGCGCTGAAGGTGCCAAAGAGTTCCTTGGGTTAGGGAGCACTTTTCTATATGGTTTTGAGGCTGAAAATCTTCTTCAATAAAAATCCCTAATTTTCTTGTACGACAATAATGACGTTTTTCCTTTTTCTTGTGAAGAATGCTTGTGCAATGGGTTCTTTCAAGACCTATGATCTGATTCATTGTTGATTTTTCATAAGCTAGATTAATCACGTAGTTCATTTCAATTTCATCATGTATTGACCATAAACAAGAATGTTGCAGCAACCAAGATCACAAGAAGAAACACCATGCACAAGAACACAAGATATATCCTAGGAAACCCTTCTCAAACAAGGGAGAAAATCCTAGCCAAATCCTTTGCTATACTCTTCAAGAGAAATACCTTTCAGCACCAAGAATATCCTAGCACACAAGAGGGTGCACAAAACCCTATAACTCTAGTGCCCAAGAGAGGTGCGCAACTTTGACCAAGAAGTGTACTTGCTGAAATTTCCAAAACTCACAAGTGTGTGTGTGTCTACAAATGAAATATTTCCTCTTACTTATATTAGACTTGTCCTATCAACTGAAGTGTGTATTGGCACAATAGGGCCATCCTCACTTAGTTATATTATTTATTTATTATTATAATAATTAATATTAATATTACTATTACTATTACTATTAATTATCTTTTACAGTTTATCTTTAGACACAATAAGATAGGGCCGACCTATACCCTTTACACAATAACTAGGGTTACAGGTAGGTCTGACTCTTGAACAACATATAGCAAAGGATATAATACACCCACTAGTTCTCATTCACTAGGGGCACATCCATAGAGATGTCATGGACTTGATTCACTGCATCACACAGATGAACCAGGTCTTCACACATGCACCTGTGCTCATCCATAGGCACACCTGATATACATATCTGCTTTCCCACTACCACCAATAGGTGGATCATTTAGAGTCTTCTCATCAACTCTGTTGCTTCTTAGAGGAGGCCATCACATTATCTTCATTTATGTTCTCATGATGATGTGCCCAACACTTTTTAGGGATTTCCCACTTTCACCTTCTGCTCAACCACAAACACGTCCTAACTCAACAGATCACTTTTACATTGGATAATCATCTGGATTTATTCTCTCTCATGTCATGGAGGAGGCCATATTTACATTACTGATTCTATCTCAGGCAGGAACCATGAACCCTTCATAGGGGATTTCTCTTAGGTTTGTAAGCTGAGAGAAATACTTCACAAGATACTGTGTTCCACATCTCACAGGTCTATAAGATGGAGGATGTCTCCCATAGCTTCTTTCATCAAAATGTTTTTCTCCTCCAGAGCTTTGGGACTTGGAATAAGTATGAATCTTGTGCACTCCTTGCATTATCTCTTATGAGCTTTGGGACTTACTCAAAATTTCAAAGGGGCTCAACCCTTCCACTTCCTTAGAATATTTATGGTTCCCTCCTGGAAATTTCTTCTCTCTTTCTCTTGAGATTTTGAAATTAGACAAGTTCATCTCCCTCATGCACTCCTTCCACTTGATTGGCCTTCAGATGGATTCAGACTTAGAATATTTTCCAGTAATCATCCTGCACACTCCTGGTGCCTTCTCAATGCACTCCTTACAGATCCTCTCCCCAGAGTGTTCAGTAACTCTAGGTTTCTCCTTTATGACTTATCTACACAGTCCTTCCTCTAGAGTATTTAGTAACTCTAAGGATCTCCTTGATTCTGTATTTATCTTGTTGTGTCCTCTTGGAACGTTCTCTTTTGAATTCGATTTGAAATTCAGATGCACACTCCTTACGCTGGCTCACAGATTTTCCAACACTCTATCATGCACTCCTTGCATTTAGCCTAAGAACCCAGAACAACTCATCAAACTCACAGACCGATAGTGAAGTCTATATGTTCCCTGGAGATGGAATCTAACTCACATCTACAACATATCTAACCACAAATAATATTCATAAAACACACATAAACACATAAATAATCATATGGAGGAAAAAATTATTTTTTCATTAACATGAATGTTTGATTACAATATGTGCAGGTTGGACTACAACAGAGTCTCAACTCTCTCCTCGCATTTCCTCTCTACCTTCTACCACCTCTATTGGGCATGCGTTACAATGAAAGACAAAAGGGGCACCCTGAGCCTTTCCCTCCAACTACTCTAGTGGTGTCTAATCACCATTTACAACATCTATCTACTCCAGAAAAATACAAAATACCACTTAATTTCCATTACATTAAAGTCTAGGAGTGAAACTCCCAGATTACTCGTGATCATTCAACTCCCAAGAATTTTGATCTTCTTCATTTTTCAGTCAGTTCAAAAAAGGATTTGCAGGAAACGCCAATGTTAAGATTCTGAATTGATTCAAAGGCATGCTAAGGCACTGCGATGTTATCCCATGTGGATTTTCTGACGATGCTCCTGCATCATTAATGCACTTAAACAATACCATATTGGGTATTATAAGAATTCAATCTAGGAAATTTCTCGCCTGAATTTCCCTTTGGAAATTATGCAACATAATTTCAAAAGAGAAATACTTACCTGCATAGCTACCATTAAATGATTTTTATGTTACCTGATTAGATGATGACAGTAGAATATCTCATGCTTGTTTATCAATCTTATAATCAACACTTCAGTTTTATGTTGCTTCCTTCCATATACAACAAAATCATCAACCACACTTGTAAACTTGCAAGCATTCTATATCCCTGTAACACTTTTCTTGTTGATCCTATAAGTCTTTAATCCTTCCCGTATTCCTGAATCTTCTGGTGCTTGCACTGTAATCATTGTATATGTTTATTTCTAAACCAAGCACTTTCTAGAAAAATCACTCTTGGCTACCTTTTCATTTCCAAACAAATTCTAAGCTGATATTAACCTTCAACTTTCATTCATTTTCTAGATCTATCTATCCCAAATCATACTTGGATGAATTAAAATTCCAATCATACTGTCTTATAGACTTTGGATCTTCAACATCCATTTACTTTTCGAACTGAACTACTTCAACCCTTTCCTAACTAAGTACTTTAGTACTTTATTTTTCTTTCACTCTTCTCTTCTCCTTTCCAACTATCCTCAAACTTGTCTTACGTATCCAGTCTCTAGCATACGGTAAGGATGCACATATGCATCTTTTGCTAACTACACAATATTAATTAAAAGTACTCAAGATTGATTTTACTTTACCATTGTAATTTCAAGTGATACCTCCAACCTCTGAGAATGTCACTCATGGATCTATTCCACTTAATATGGATTCTTATCAGGAACCATCTCCTTTGCATTCAAAACCATGCATAGAACCCTTTTCTTCTTCATGGTTCCTTACTAATTCTCTACAAAGATTCAATTCTTTTTGAAATCCTTCTTGTCTTTGACATCTCCATCCTATTGTGGAAATATCTTTCATACTTTTGGAATGCATCAACAATCCTCTACTATTTTTTGTCCCTCTTGGAGCGCTATCCTACATTCCTATTGGCTTGATATCTACCTCATGATGTCTTCTTCCATGGCTTGACTCCAACTAGGAATCTTTCCTTGTCTAGTTTGCATACTTGCATCCACATAATATGATGATATTAACTTTAATCAGTCCATTATTACTTAGATTCCTCTTATACAGATCCTACATGACCGAGTTATATTTCCAGTCCTATTATCTGAGTAACCTTGATCATATTACACCAACTTATTTCTTGAGGCACTTGTTTTAGCCTTTCCATGAATGATCATATGAACACTTGGATTAGCTTACTGAATTATTACTTTATCTTGTCTTGACACATATGATTTCCTTTTGACATGCATAATCAACTTATGTCATGCCATATTTGATGATCTTCATACCATGCTTCCACTGCACACTCAATAAGGGAGGTGTTGTCTCCCATCTACATGATTGATATTTGTTTCTCTTCTGTTTTTCAGTAGGATCATAGATCCTACTCGTGATCGATGATAAATGGAATAATCATTCTCGATCTCAATTTGAATGTAGACTTATACTAGTATTCCTCTCCATATTTCTCCTTCTCATCCTGCAACACGATCCCTATAACTGAACTATGCAAACTAAATTGTATGAGGAGACATACACTTCTTCCTCATAGAGGTATACAATACACAAATAAATAGACATAATTATAGAGGCATCCAAAATACTCGAAATAGATTATTTTCCTTTTCTTTCATATACTTATGTTTATGTACAATTACACAAGCTCTCATGCCTTCATTTTTTCTGGATTAAATCAACAAACTACAATCCTCATTCTATTGGTCTGATTATCATTCAATTGGCCACCTCTCTTTTCCTCTAAGGCTTACAATAATATACACAGGGATTATTAATGTTTTTTGGTTCAAATTCAACTAATCCTCAATTATGATGGAATACCTAGAACCCTCTTTCCAAGACCTTTCCATTGACTGCTTCCTTGCTCAACTCTGAGTTATGAGCATAAAGTTATTAACAATTGATAATTTTTCTTTCAATGATGAAATCCCTGTGCATTTAATCTCCTATCTCAGAGCCAAAAATAGCTCTTGGACATTTGTTGGATCCACTCATGGGGTTCACATATATTCTTTACCACTTTTGATGTAGGTTCGAACAATCAAAACCCCGCGGGCTTCATTCTTAGGCCCTTTTCTATTGTTTCTTTAACTTAGTTTTCAGGCATAAGCCCCTTTTATTTTGACCCCGAACTCATGTGACTATGGGATGTGATCAAGCACTAAATGATAGGCACTTATCTGGAGCCTAGGGAAATTCGAGCTCCAGAACTTCAGAGGTTCTCCCAACTTCCACATTGACTTCTCCCAAATGTCGAACTAGCGAACTACCAGACTGTCTCTCCATATCTTCACACTTTAGATACTTGGAGGATGCACTAATCGACAATCCTCATTATCTTTTTATATCTACATTCAACAGGAGCTCTGAGACTCTAGGCTTCAAGAGTTATGATGATCCATCTTGCATTGCCTCTTGAATTGACAAATTGGTGAACTCACAACAACAAATCAATGAACTATGCCTTATCGTTAACCAATGGCCACGATAAAATCTGGGACTCTGTATTTGGGATTTATGGACTGTCCAAACTCTCAATCCTTTTGGATTTCCAAGTATTTGGAATGAAGGATCTTATATCATGTATCCTCTCTCGATCAATGGCTATGATTTAATTCGCTCTCTAAGCTTCAGATATTTCCAAATCACCTCTCCACGTATCTCCTAGAGTGTCGAATTACCGGAGGTCCTCTCCTTCCTCCACATATCAACTCCCAATCAATGGTTGATATTAACTTTGACCTTTGGGAGATCTCAACTCAAAGAAACCTACAACTCAATTCCTCTAGAGTACCAAGTCTCCAGACCTTGGGATATGGTGCCATGCGTCCTTTTTGATCAATGATTGAGATGGACTCCATCCTTCATGAGTTCTCGACCTCATTTGTTTATGCCTTGAATCATTCAGAGTGCTAAGTATCCTGACTACATGATTGATTATCGCATGTCCTCTCCCAATCAATGGTGAGGATTTAATCTTCTCTTCAGAGCTTCAGGGGTTTCATCTTCCTCACACTTCATTCCTTTCGAATGTCGAATTGGTGAACTCTTGGGGTCCATTTAGTACTACACACCTGGGGTGCTATGTGTCATAAACACGGGGTGACACGTGGCCTCACTGTCAAGTGACATGTGTCAGGTCACAATTGGAACCTAAGTCCTGTCAAAGGTAAAAAATAAAGTGACACATGGAAGGCATAGAATAAGTCCATGCCACCCTAGGTGATGTCACATTGGCTCTTTGCAACTTCAAAACTTCAGGATTCATAATTTTCTACATCCACAACTTGTTAACTCCCGAATTTAGAGTGGAAAACAACCGCTTCTCATAGCTTCGGTACTTTGACAATTTCTTCTAATCATCACATTTTCAAAACTGTTGAATTACCGAATTTCTGAAAAATTCCACATCACCCCCAGTGACAATCATGTCATGTCACTTCGACACTCCTGGAATTCAAGGATATCTTCCTTCCACTCAACCACAAACCATTTCTTTCAGAGTGTCGAATTGTCGAACTTTTGGAAACTTGATAATCTGCTGACATGTGTCTCTATTAATGGATGGTCCAGATTGGTTTTGGACTTCGACACTTTGGGGCTCCGGGAGACTTCCCACACTACACCAAAAATCCCCTTAACGCCATATTCCTAAATAGGTTGATTTGTTGACATGTGTCCTAAAATATGAATGGTCTATATTAACTCTGGATTTTAGGACTTCGAGAGATTTATTTCCTTACGGCTTAAGGAATCACTTCTCCCGGAGTGTCGAACCTCCAAACTGGCATGAGATCTATGGCTCACTTCGCTTGTGTGTAGATATGATAGTTGGGATATGACCTTCACCACTGTGCCCCACCTCATAATCCATTCTTGATATTACATCTTAGATATTTCTTTGGACAAATCCAATGGTCAATAACTTCTACTAGTGATCTATGGAGTAGATCCACTCTGTAACTTTGGAGCTCTGGGGATTTTTCCTCTTTTACGATAAAGAAATTTAAACAACTAGAGTGGTGAAGTTTAGAGGAATTATTTTCTTAACCACCATGCTCCTTTTTCCATATCTGACGATTATGAAGGGTCTTCCTTCTCTCGAATAGATCCTATGGCTCAAATTTGAACTTAGTGGCCCAATACCATGGTTGTTGTGGTAACTTCTCCGCCACTTCTCTTGTGATTTCCATTACCACCCAAGAGCTCTCTCATTTCCCCTCTGACATTGTGTACATCAAATCCTTGTGGAATTTTTACTTCAATTCCTCAAACACAACCCATCTAGGTTCAATTTTGAAACCATAGGCTCTGATACCAATTTGTAATTTCTCCAACCACCGAAGCTGGGAAACACCACTACAATTTTGCTATGTTCAAGCTCTGATAAAAGAACGTGACATACCCATCCATAGACCTAATGGGCTATGGCACACAAAAACTCTTGTGGAACACCATACATTGTAACATACATGGAATTACAGTCCAGTCATGCCATCTCCATAAAAATAACAATACCATCTGTATATATAAAAAACATAAAACAGACAATATATTCTTCTAATACATAGATTAATGTGGAAATAACAATAATCCTATACATACAACATATATAGGAAATACTCAACAATATAAACATGTTCAAATACACAACATGTAAATGAACATAGAAATGGTACTTATATTTTATAGATGACCACCAACTGACTGCATACCTTCCACGAACCTCCCATCCATAGACCACGTTTCTCATCACTCTCAGTAGTGGGTCATCCCCAAGATGGGAATAAATTCCACCCATGGTAAAGGGAATCCTAGGCTAGGATGAGGCTACGAAAAGTTGCACAATGAAATAGGAAGGATTCCCTCCTAGGAACCTACTTACGCCCACCGTTCATAGACTCTCATTCCCCACATGTCTGTCTCACCCCGAGAATATACACCTTCACTATTCCACAGTCCATCAGCTACTCCAATTCCCTTCTAGGGTTTTAGAAACATGTTGGATCAAGAATTCTCAGAGCTTTGTAGCTGCTTCTCAACTCCCTCTAGGAGAAATCACTTCCCCAACAATCTCTCTCACCTGGAGAGATTTGATCATAGGATTGAAAACATGCTTATTCAATCCATGGGCCTAGAAACCCACCTCTTCAAAACCATAAGCCTGACAACCTGCTTCTTTTGTCTAGCGACTAAGTCAAATGGTTAACTACAATAGAAAAATTGGGTATGGGATTTGGTAATGAAAAAAAGACACACCAATCCATAGATAACGTGGATAGAAACAACAAAATGGATAAGGTGCGATCTGGCTCAGGCACTACCCAGTCGTGTTGTTCTTCATGAGAAAAAATAGTTAGCTTCACGAGTTTGCAGGTTTCAGAGGTTGCAGAGGTCAACAATGGAGGAAATGGATGGTTTCCTAAATGTTCAGTATTAGTGCGTGTGTGAGTGGGAATCATGGCAAGAATGGAAAGAAAACAACCAAGATGAACGTGTTTTCCAAATATAACTGCATGTACCTAATCAAACACTTGTCCTCATGAAGTTGCATGAGCTCCACTTAACATTCGTTCCCTTTCCACATGAAATTAGGATAACATATTTTATGTCCAACCTTAGTTTTAAGGAAATAATAATATAATATTATTCCCATAGAGATAATCCCTCAAGATTAGCCCTTTTCCTAGCCTGTTAGCCCCATCCCTTTCCCTACCTAGTGGATCTTAGTACCCCATTCTCTTTTACCATGCTTAGTCTATACACAACGATGTATTTTATATTAATGATATGAGTATTTACATATACAAAAATCGGCTCATTGGACTTTAGCATCTAGGCTCTCTGACATAATCATCACATAAGCCTCCTATATTATAATCACTTGGCTCACCAGCCTATAAAACATGTTACATTTATAATTAAAACTGGGCTCATTCTTGGGATATTACATTTAGGAACTTGGTTATGAGATTAAACACATGGTGCTTATACTAAGGTATTGAGGGTATATAGCACAATGAGTTCGCACATTCAGTGGTCCGGGGGTTTTGTGATGTGCAGAAGGAGAAATCGTCGAAACCAAAATTTTCTTAGCCTGGAAGTTCCCTAGGATACAAATAATAAACTATTTGCTAGCGCTTGGTCACATGCGATTGAGGGACAAAGAAAAAGGGATAGTTCCCTAATTTTTTTTTTTTTTAAGGATGAAAATGGGGCCTAGAAAAGGAGTCTATGGGGTCTCGAATTGGTATCGGGGGCCTGCACCTAAAGAAGAAAATAAGTCTCAAAGGTTATTGAAACAAAATGGCTCATTTTTTTATAAAATTGTTGAATCAGTTAGCCTGACAAGGTTCTGTTGGCTTCAAATTTTGCAGAATTAACAATAGATTGATAAGACAATATCAACATAGAGTGCATAGATATAGATGATACACAAATAATATAAAGTCAAGAAGATGAAGTAAGAGGGATGAATGTCTAGGTGGGTATGGAAGGAACCAACTCCAATGGACATGGAGAAGGAAAGGATGATAACATGAATATGGTAGAGACCATCAGAAATTTGTAGAAAGATGTCCAAAGTCACAAGGCTGATAATGAAAGGCTTATGAAATCCAAGGAAGACTTCAATATGAAGTTAATGAAGAGCCTGAACATAATTGAAAATAAATTGGATAAGGAGAGTGTCTCTAGAAAATCAGGAAGCAATAGGTCCCATGAGGAGAAAACAAGAATAAGGAGTGGTAGCAGACATCACCATCGCTCCTAAGGAAATTCCAATAGGAGAGCACGCAACAACTCGATTCCATCTCTTGTCAGGAAGAAACATAAGAGGTCTGGGGTGGATGAACTGAAAGGAGAAATGAATAAGATCAAAACCCCTACTTTTTATGGAGAGCACAAGAAGGATGAAGATCTTGAGACATGGATGCTAGGCATGAGAAAATATTTCCAACTGCATAATTATTCTTCTCATGCGGAAGGAAGAATTTCTATCTACTAGCTTAAAGGAAAGGAATCCATGTGGTGGGATCATCTTGTGAAAGTGGAGCACATCAGAGAGATGAATGTGACTTGGAGGGAATTCAAGAAGCATTTTGAGAAGAAATACTTAACGAAGAGGTATTTTGAAAAAAAAATGAAATATTTCTTCGAACTCAAACTGGGAAGCATGACCATTGACGAGTATGAAAGGAGATTTTTTAGAACTATTGAAGTATGTCTCCTTAATCAAAGATGAAACAGTTAAAATTCAAAGATATTTGAGTCAGTTACCATCATTCATCAGTGATAAAATTCAATATGATGATCCCAAGACTTTGGAGGAAACCATAACGAGGGACAAGTGTTGATATGATCAACATAATGGAAATCCTACTTTCCAAAGAGCCTGGGAAGACATGAAGAAATTCAACATAGAAAAGAGGAAGAAGGGGAACAAGCCACCCTTCATTAGAAATAGTTCTCAGGGACAACAAACCCCTAGAGAGCCCAGAGTGAATGAGATAGGTGGACAAAGGCCAAGGAAAACACCCATTCAATGTTGTGGTTGTAAAGGAAATCATATCTATAGAGATTGTCCACAATGTACAACAAGATGAAACAATGGAGGACATGGGAAAAAGTGTTCCAAGGATCTATGCAACCTTGGAAAACAAGCAAGTAGAGTTTCAATCACACATGATTGAAGTAGAAGGTATGATCAATAACCATGCCTTTACTATTTTAATATACTTGGGATATAGTCATATTTACATAGATCCTAAAGTTGTGGAGATATTTAAATTTCCAAGAAGAAAGCATGGGAAATATTTACTGGTACAATTGTCTATAGAAGCCAAGAGAAAATTTGTTGAGATGGTTAAAACATGTCCATTGGACATGAATGGGCTAAGTACCAAGGAATATTTGAACATCCTGCCCTTGGGTTCATATGACTATATAATTGGAAGGGATGGGTTGGATAAACACCATGATGTATTAAACTACCATAAAAATGAATTTACTTGCATGAATGAGGAACGAAACCCAAGCACAGTCTAAGGAATTCCTAGGGAAGTTATTGTCTGAGAGATATCAACCATGCAGATGAAGAAGTGCTACAAGAGGGGATTCCAAATATTTCTAACTCATATGGAAGAAGAAACTAAGGATAAGGTTTCAAATATTGAGGATCATGCGGTCCTAAAATATTTTGAGGATGTGTTCAAGGAAATATCAGGATTAACTCCTAAGAGAGATATTGATTTCTCTATAAATTTGATTCTTGGAGAAACTTAGGTATCCAAGACTCCCTACAGGATGAGTACACCAAAGCTGAAGGAGTTGCAAATGCATCTTGAAGAGATTTTGAAGAAGGGGTATATATTCCCAAGTGTGTCACCTTGGGGTGCCCCAGTTTTATTTGTGAAAATGAAATATGGGACATTGAGGTTGTGTATTGAATTCATACAATTAAACAAGGTAACAGTAAAGAAAAAGTATCATTTTCCAAGGATTGATGATCACTTTGATTAGTTAAAGGATGTAAAGATATTTTCAAAGATTGATCTCATATCTGGTTACCATCAAGTAAGGATCAAAGATGAAGACATTAGCAAGACTTCCTTCAGAACAAGGTATAGTCATTACAAATTCACAGTGGTGCCATTTGGGATATCAAATGCACCATTTTTTTTCATGTGCTTAATGAATGGTGTTTTCCGGGAATACTTAGACAAGTTTTTCATTGTATTTTTGGATGAAATCCTTGTATATTCCAAATTAGAAGAAGAGCATAAGAATCACTTGAGATTGGTGTTACAAGTGTTAAGAGAGCACCAACTATATGTAAAATTGAGCAAGTGCTCATTTTATTATAACCAAATTCACTATTTGGGGCATATCATATTTGAAGAAGGGATAGAAGCGGACCATGAAAATATTGAATCTATTAAAGGGTGGACAACACCGAAGAATGTGAAAAAATTTATATCCTTCATGGATCTAGCTAGCTACTACAGAAGATTCATTGTATGGTTTTCAAGGATTTGTCACCCAGTTACTTCCTTACAAAGGAAGGGGGTAAATTTTCAATGGACATCAAAATGTGAAAAGAGCTTCCAACATTGAAGCAATTGTTAACCAATTCTCCAATTCTGAGGATTGTAGATCCTAATGAGGATTTCATGGTTTTCACATACACATGAAAAGAAGGACTTGGTGGATTCCTTAGTCAGAATGGTTTTTTGGTATTTTTTGAATCCAGGAAATTGAAAGAGCATGAAAGGCTCTACGCCACTCATGATTTGGAATTGGCAACCATAGTACATGCTTTAAATAAATGGAGACACTACCTCATGGGAAAAATATTTGATTTGAGGATAGACCATAATGGTCTGAAATATCTATTTGATCAGCCAAATCTAAACGCTATACAAAGTAGATGGTTAGAGTTTCTCTGTGAGTATGACTTTGATATCCAACACATCAAAGGAAAATAAAAAAAAGTGGTTGATGCACATAGAAGGAGAGTGAATGAACTGCATGCTACAACCATTAGCATGTATCAAAATGATCTTAAAGGAAACATTTATGAGGCTACAAAAGAAAATTTGCAATATATGGAGTTAGTAACAAAATTGTAGCAAGGTAAAATGCAGCAGAAGGTTGAATATTATAAATTGGGAAATGATGAAATTATCCTATACAGGAACATAATTTATGTACCCAATTCTCATGAATTGAGGAGTATGATATTGAAAGAGATGCATAATGTACCTTATGATGGACACCTAGGATATCATAAAACAATTGCAGCAGTCAAAATCCAATACTATTGGCCAGACATGAAGAAATAAATTGACAAGTACATTGCTAAATGTCTGGAGTGTCAAAAGGTCAAGGCTGAGCATAGACACCCAACAGGGTTTTTGCATCCATTTCCCATTCCTGAGTTGAAGTGGGAAGTGGTCACAATTTATTTCATAACCAAATTTCCCAGAACAAGCAAGCATCATGATTCTATCATGGTGATGGTGGACAAGCTTACTAAAGCTACCCATTTCATTCCAATGAATATTAATCACATGGCAGCCAATGTTGATGATATTTATATGAGGGAAGTAGCACGCTTGCATGGAATTCCAAAAAGCATTTTTTCTGAAAGTGACCCAAAGTTTACCTCAAATTTCTGGAGGGGATTATTTCAAAGGGTTTGGAACAAATATGAACTTCAGTACAACTTATCATCCCGAGTTTGATGGGAAAACAAAAAAGGTGAACCAAGTGATAGAGGATATGCTAAAAATGTATGTGATGGAAAAACCATCTAAATGGGAAGATTATCTACACTTGGTACAATTTTCCTACAAAAATGGGTATCAAACATCTCTGAAGATGAGCCCATTTGAGGAACTTTATGGAAGAAAGTGCAACACACCAGTGAGCTGGGACAACCCAACATATAGAGAAGTGGTTGGGCCAGAGTTGCTCAGGGAAATGGAAGAGAAAATTTGAATATTAAACATAATCTAAAAGTCTCCCAATACAGGAAGAAAAGCTATGATGACAAGGGAAGAAACCACAGGGAGTTTAAAGTGGGTGATCATCTATTCTTGAAATTGAAGGCCAACAAAATTTCCCTGAAGTTCGGAAACTATTCCAAGTTGGCAGCCAGATATTGTGGGAAATTTGAAATCCTAGAGAGGATTTGGCCAGTAGCTCATATGATTGAATTGCCTCCATATATGATCATTCCTAATGTATTCCATGTATCATTGATTAATAAGTATAAACCTGATGCTAATCATGTTATTGATTGGAATGTGATTCAGGTGGAGCAAGAAGGTGCTTTCCAAGTGCATTTGGTATGCATTCTGGACTGGAAAATCAAACAGCTCCAAAATCGAGCCATCAATATTGTAAAGGTCCAATGGACCTGGTATGGTCCCGAGGATGCCACTTGGGAGCATGAAGAGGCCATGTGGGTAGATTACTAACATATTTTTGAAGAGTTTTGAAATCTTGTTGTAATATGTAAATATGATGCACTGAGGATTGTTCATAAATAAGGGGAGGGGATTGTAATTCCCCAAGGTTGAGCCCCTGTTGAATTGTAATTTCATTTATAGGATGGTGAGCCAAGTGTTTATAAGAAGGGAGGATTATTTGTTTATTAGGCCGAAGAGCCTAGATGTTAAGGCCAGTGAGCCTATTTTTGTATATGTAATTATGTAGATCATTAATAAAAATACATCGCTACGTGTAGACCGACCACAAAGAAAGCGTTATGGGGGAATAATATCCACTGGGAAGGGAAAGGGAAAGGGAATAAGAGGATAGCACAAAGGTATAATCTTGAGGGCTTAACCCCAAGGGAATATTATAATATATTTTCCTTAAAGACTAAAGTTTGGGAAATAAACCCTTTTATCCTAAGTTCCTTTGGGAAAAGAATGAACTCCAAGTGGGGAAGAATGAGCTCCCAAGAGATCCATGTGTCAATATTGGCACATGAATATTTATGTGGGAAAATCATTCATTTTGGGGGTTAGTTAGCCATTTTTTCCAGGCACCCAATTCATGCATTCACGCACTGAGATTGAGCATCCACACAACACACACTACCTCCATCATTTTACCTCTGCAACTTTGATGCAAGATCTGTAACCTGCAACCTATGAAGCTAACCCGTACTTCTTTATGCAACATAGCACGTCTATTTTTTTTTTGAGCCAGATCTCCCTTAGCCAATTTCTGTTGCTACCCACGTTTTTCTCTAGACTGGTGTGGTTACTATCCTTACTAGAGTCGTGCCCGATTTTTTGTTGTGATTACCTAGACTGGATTAGTCTGGGAGATGGATTGAAGAAGTAGGTTGTCAGGCTTGTGAATTTTCATAGACTGATTTTCAGGCTCATGGATTGAAGAAGAAGGTTTTCATGTCTGTGATAAACTCTCTGTAGGTGAGAGAGGTTGTTGGGGAAGTGATTTTCCTAGAGGGAGCCTCACGACAGTTGTAGTTCTTTGAGACTTCCTATATGTCCTATTGTTGAAGCTCTAGAAGGGGAGTGGGGCAGCCGAAGGACTGTTGAGAAGAGAAGGGGAACACTCCCTGGGGTGGGACATTCATGTGGGGAATGAGGGACTATAAGCTCTAAACGTGAGTGGACTCTTGGGGAAATAATCCTTCCTAGAGATTTTGTAACCTCATCCTAGCCCAGGATTTCCTTTTCCCTGGAGTGGAGTTTAGTCCCAGCTTAGAGGTGACCCACTATTGATAGTGATGAACAACGTGTTCTAAGGATAGGAGGTTCATGGAAGGTCTACACATAGTTGGTGACCTTCATAAAAATATAATTACCATTTCTATGTTAAATTTTATGATGTGCATCCTGTACATGTCATGATATTTATAATATTTCTTGTGTCAGATTTTTGAGAAAATGAGTGTGATTTCCACATTAAATTGTGTATTAGTATAATTCATTTTATTGTTGAATTTATATGTATGATGTTCCTCAAAGAGCTCTATGTTCCATAACAAAGTAGGTCTATGCCTGGGCATGGACAATTTTGACCATTAGAAATAGAGTGAGAAGTTTTTATTTCAAGTGAGATTGTCCAGCAGATGACAATGAGCTTGGTATCAGAGCAATATTATTGTGGTAGCATGTCCCCAGCCTGGGTGGTCGAGGGACGCTACAAATTGGTATCAAAGCTCAAATTCATAATCTAGGTGGTAGCATGCCATGGCTTGGGTATATGGGGGTGTTACAAATTGGTATCATAGCTCAAATTCAACAATTAGGTGGTAGCATGCCCTGGATTTGGTAGCTGGGGTTGTTACAAATAAGGTTTAGGGATATGGATTCTCGAGGACATGAGGAAATTAACTAGAAGTCATTGGTATAATCCAAAATATTCAAATTAATTAGGTATAGAGAATATATAAAACCTTGGAAGGAGGGATATTCAACATATCAACAACTTTATTCATAGTCCCCCTTTTGTAATTAATAATGGGATACAAATTTTAAACATGAGATTCCCATTTAAGATGCCCTTTTAATCTTAGATTGACAGTTCATAAACATAAGGGGTTGATGCTTATTGTAAATGAGTGTTACCTTACAAATAATGTAATGTCACTATTGTTTGATTACTTAAACCAAGGAATAGATCAACAAAGGGAATCATTGAATCATTGAATGCCTTTATGTTTTGCGACATTCCATGATAAATTATTTTGATTGGAGAGTTGATGAAATGGTTGAACGTTGTGAGAGAAATGTTGAATGACTTTTCTATAGAAATTCATGCCACCAAGGATTAATAAAATTTTTATATATGTAGTATTAGAGTGATTGGGCCAATCCTGAAAGACTTTGACCTTGGCTAGATATGAATTCACACTAGCATACTTCATAACAAAACCCAAACAATGAATGAATGTATGCCCAAATGACTTCTGATTGTTTCTTGAAATTTATGTTGGTGAATAAGGTCAAGAGAAATATTAACATCTTACATATGATCTTCCAACCAACTATTTCTATAAACCAATATTCCATCCAAATATAACACTATATATTACCCAAATGTGGGTGAAATATGCCTTTGATGATTCTTACTCAATGTAGTTGAAACAATAGCAATACCAAAAGTCATGAGTACTAACCACCAATATTTCTCACTAAATGCTTTTTTTCAACACAAGAAACCAACCACTACACTATTTTTATATTTTAAGGAATATAGAAACTCCATACCATGCTACGGAAACCACCCTTTGCCTAGGAGACCGCCATGAGTTGGGGAAATCTATTTTGCAAATTTTCATAGGACTTACACCTAGCCCCACTATTCTATAGGCTTGGGGTAATAATTTATATTATATAATATATATTGATTATATATTTTTTAAATTAAAAACAAATAATAACAAAACATAAAAAAAATACAAAACAAAAAACAATATATATTATATAATATATATTAATTAAATTTAAAACAAATAATAACAAAACATTAAAAAAAATAAATGATTCTAAAATAAAAAAACTAACTCCCATGCCCATTCATGATAACAACCATAGAGTGGTCAACATAGTCACATGACAGCATCCCTATCCATCCAAACCTCGTGCAGGAGTGGACAAAACAACTAGAGTGCAATCCTAGGTGCACAAGATCAACCATATCTAGTGAAACCCCACATGCAAGAGTGGAGACATCGACAGAGGCATAGAAATGTTCCCTATCCAACCAAACCCATGCAAGAGTGGATATATTTAGGGGTCATAGATTCCATTTTGACATCAACAAAGGCATAAGAGCCCCATCTGACCAAACTCGTGGAGATGTCGCAGAAATCGGTAATGGCTCTCTTCTAATTGTTGCTAAAAATGCTAAAAATGGTTGAGAATGTCATTAAGTGGTATTATCCTTTCATTTCAGATTTTGTGTGGTTCTCTCCCTCCCAAGGGGATTTGATAGCTCTATGTGGTTCCCAAAATTATTTTGAATTGATGTCCTAGCACTCCAAAACCAAAAAACTTTGAAACATGGGATAATACCTTACAAACCATATATTTCTCTATTTCTAAAAATTGAAATTTCAATGGTTTTTTGGCTATCCCAATGGTGCTTTGGCGATCACATTCAATTTCTAAACTAGCCTATTTGATAGCATTATTGTTTCATAATCTCAATAACCAAAATGCATCTTTGATCAATTTTGTTGCAACAACATATCGTTCCTTTGAACTAGAAGAGGAAATGTTGGTTTGTGTCTTACTCATCAACCTCACTACTCATTGGAACAAATAAAATACCTTTGCACTTGTGGACATTTTCGTGTTCACATCTCCAACCCAATCTTCATCGACAAACACATGTAAGTCAAAACTATCATTATCTTGATCTTGATGACTAAGACATAGACGTTGGTTCCTTACACATACGATAATATTATTTTAACAACCATCCAATGTTCCTTTCTTGGATCAAACATAAATATGATCCCTATTCCCACTAAATAATGTGGAATTCATTCTCACATGACCTCAAGAGGGTTGATCCTCATTTCCCTAGTAACTTGCAAGCCTCCATGTTTAGGGACCACTTGTGCACGAATTTATTGAGGAAGGTCAATATCAATTATATATATCTTAGGTTCAACCCCTCTCTCCTTTTGTACCCTACAACAATAGTATTCTTGGATGAATATAAGGAAAGGGAAGACTGGAAAAATGTGTATAAAGATCCTAGGTACCATGGCAAGGGTGACACTAGCTAATTTGTGGCAGATGATTTGAAGAAGGATTGTAGATATTAGCAGTAGTATCCTATTTGGATGAATTATTTGGATGATTGAGTGAGTTATGTATCCTATTTTAGATATGATTTTGATGATTTCATGCACACCTAAGGCTCCACTAGCATATGGTTCAAGAAGGTTGAAGTTCAAGGATGCCCTTCACCAACATTGCATGAGAGAAAATGGGGATTTTATCCCCCTCATCAACCTCCATGGATTTAAAATCCTACAATCACCCAAGGCACCCAATTCATCGTCATATCCATTTAAATCACTAAATTGGAGAGGATAACCTAGAAAAAAATAGGTCCATAGAACATGCAACTATGCAACTATGCAACTTGAGCAACTATGAAACTATGCAACTTGAGCAACTTGATATTGAGATTAATTATGCAACTTATGCAACTATGTAACTTATGTAACTATGCAACTTTATGCAACTTTATGCAATAAAACTTTGATGATATTCTAACTTTATATTCAGCTTACTAAGGAACACAACGCCATTTCATCTAACATCTCATCAATGAATGGAATATGGAACTTCTCCTTGATGGTTATTTTATGAATTTATCTATGCAATTATGCAACTCATGCAACTATGCAACAAACAACTTGATATTGATCTTACTTATGCAACTTATGCAACTATGCAACTTTATGCAACTATGAAACTTATGGAACTATGCAACTTATGCAACTATGAAACATATGAAACAATACTTTGATGATATTCTAAATTTATATTGAGCTTACTAAGGAACACAACGTCATTTCACCTAATATCTCATAAATTCCCAGAATAGGTAACTTCTCCTTGATAAATTTCTCTACAAAGAAAGAACATATGGAAGATAAATTGGAGCATGATAAAGGGCACAGACCCCAAGAGGGTGACTAGGCTTACCTAGTTTTCATAATAAACTTAGTGTGAATTATGGAAGACTAAGTCATTGGCATTTATGAAGACCGAGGTCTAAACAAGTCCACACATGCCCACTACATTTCCTAAATAAGAATGCACACATTTATGAGTTGTGAGATAAATAATATCATAAAACTTTGTTTGTTTTGGGATTGGTTAATTTCTATAGATTATTTATTCCAATATTCTCACACTTGACCAAAAAACATAACCAAATATTAAGAGGGAATTTGAGGAAACAAGGCTTCATCATCTAGACCAAGGTGCAACAACAAGTTTTTCAAGAAGTGAAGATGTTGAATCTATGCACTACACCTATGATTAATGAAGATATAAAAGATGATGAATATGACTATGGGATAGGTATTTTTCTAACACAACAATGGAATTCCATTGTGTTTTACTTAGAGACATTCAATGGTGCAATCCACAACTTTTGAAGTTATGATAGAGAGATGTGCTTCATTGCTTAAGTATTTCACTAGTGGAGACACAATGTATAGGGAAAATAAATTGTTATTCAATCTAACCATAATCCAATACAGAACTAGAGAAAACTTGAGAACACACCACATATGAAATGGAATTTCTTATAGAAATTCCAATTGGTTATAAAAAATTTACATTCAAGAGACAAAAATGTAGACTACTATTTGAGTCAACCACCAATATCATTTGAAGTGGTTCTTAACACAAAAATGTTTGATATATAACACTATCAAGAGTTCTACAATACACACATGAAGTTTGTGAAATTATATGCAACCATTAAACAAGGATCTCACACTACCTAATCAAGAATTATTATTAATTTGGTTGATTTTCATATGAATAAAGATCTTTTGTATTGACTTGATAGGATGTGCTCACTTGCAAGTGAACCTAAGGATTTGTTGATTCGGTAATTTCATTTCTTGAAGTTGGTTGGGAATTTTGTCACATCAAATATAGTTGCAACTTTACAAAAACATTTTTATTTTCCATGTATGAGGCATGATGATGAGCACCACCTCAAATTTTTGTTTGCATGTTCGATTGATAAATTGAAAAATCACCATTTAGGTATGTATACTCTTTTGATTATGTCCTCTAGATATTATGGATCTGTCAGTGTAGGTTTATGGTTCACCAATGGATAAATCCTAATATGAATGTATGTTTCACCATATACATAAGAAAATGATGGGATAGTTCCATCATTCTTTTAAATCAATGACATAGCCAAGGATCTTGAGGAGTACTATGTCATAAGAGGAACCTTACAATGATTTAAGAGTCATTGACTATAGTTGAAATATTTACACTGATCCATATTTTATGAGAAGAATGAAATGAATACATATTATTATCAAAAGATGCTTAACACAGAATAACAGATATACAGTAAAATTGGTTTCTATTCAATAAGGAAATAAGTTGAAACTGTAAAATGCAGCGGAAACAAGCTTGCTAGAATGGTGGCGGATTATCTCTGAGAAGAGATGTGATGACTATGCTCATTCAATAGAAGATAATTACAATGAGGCTCTCAAGGAATTTTTACAATAAACAAGAATTTCAAAAACCCTATACATCCAAAAACCTAATCCTAGGAGATGAAGCGCCAAAAGTCATGTGGGCCCCGTTTGGGTAAGTTAGTACATCAGCTTCTCAGGGTCGTAACTTTTGCATACAATATTCATTTTAGGCACACAATAGATCATTGGAAAGGTATATCCGATGAATACACATGTTTCCTGTGGCGATCCCTACACATTTTAATAGTACTGAGACCTAAAAACGTTGTTTAGGGCCTCAAAATGGCCCCTAAAGTCAGGGACTCAAAAACTAGGAAAAAATCTGTCGAACTAGAAAACTGCTAAAATGAGCCAGTTGGAATAAGTGGGAGGTCACCGAAATCCATATGGATCATACACCTTCCTCCTTAAATAAATATATACCTTTAAAATATGGCATTACTTCCACCTCATTATTAAACTCAATGCTTAGACCCCATTAAAACTATATTTTTTTATTTCCTCTTTATTTCCCTTAAGAAAAAATATAATCACTTATACCTGCCACCCCACCTTTGATTTTCCAACTTCTAGGATTAGGGTTTTGTATTTTAGGTTTATATTTCTAATATAGGGGAAGGTAACCTCCACATATTTTGTTAGTGCAAAACATACAACTGATACAAGGATATGTATAGGATAAATGATCCGATCAAATGTCCCATAATTTTGAATGCTATCGTGAAATGTAGAATATGGATAGTAAGAGGTAGAAAACCAAAATGAAAATGTTTAATTCATGTAGGCCTCTATCACCAATATGGAAAAATAAGCATAGGATATATACAACTACAACCATCCATAAAGGGTTTATATCATTTTTTGTTATGTACCATTTCCTGCAAGTATTCTTAGTTTCATGTAGTAGTTTTCCAACATGTCATTTCAAGTAGGGTTAATGCTTTATGTCATTCATTAGAATATTATTTATGTCATTCAAGTAGGGTTATATGTTCCCTTAACTTGGGGTAGATAGAGTGTATATACATCAACAATGGAGAGTAAGGAAACATAAGTAAAGAGGTTGATATTAGGCATCCCTTCTTGTTGTTAGAGTAGTTCCAACATTCCTAGAATTATCATGTTTTGTTTTTGGTAGATATGTTTCCTGGTGTAGTTTGGAAATATGTGCATAGTACCCCATCAAAGTATTGTGTTATTGGGTTGAAAATTTAAATTTAAGCTAAGGATTTCAACATTCATATTTAAATTATTTGGCCCACCATACTCCCTATTTAGAACAGTGACATTTCCAATCTAACATTGTCATTTGACCTAGGGTTACAAATTTGTATTTCATTGATAGACACAAGAAAACCACTAAGAACTTACCTTCTCAGCAAAGAAGCACATCTCTTCCAAATTTTTTCCTCCCATTTAACACTTTCATAAACCATAAGTCATGGGATACACTTCAACTATCTGAATTAGCCTTGTAGTATATACTATCACCAGTTTGATGTCTATGATATCCTCTTTCACAATGGGTGACCAAGGACCAATAATGAATTACATTCCTCCTCTCACTACTCCAATGATCCCTCATTACAATCCCCTCATATTTATACTCATGAGATTATCTCTAAAGTGATTTTCTATGCAACTCTCATATGTCATATCTCTCATTCAACATTTTTCTAATCCTTATTATTTGTATATGGAAAAACCACTAGTTTCACCATTGATATTAATTGATGGTTTGCATAGCCTACAACTCTAGTTTAATCATCTTCTCTATGTAAATCCACATTTAGTTGGAAACAAATTGACAATCATTTTTCAGCATATTGGCATGTTTCAAGGTTTGTAGAAAGGAAGGAATTCTTTCAATCTAAATAAAGAGGAATTGATAAAAAAAAAAAGGGAATCCTTACCAAGTACAACATCCAAGGAAAGCCCGAGAATGCCCAATCAGTCAGCTCTCTCAAATAGATAACATGGGGAATGAGGGTCACTCCTTGATGGAAAAACCATCTAGGGGATTCTTACACATTTAATAATTAACATAATGATGTGTTAGTTGGATAGTTAGTTAGAGCATGTATTTCAATATTTGAGCTACTTACATATGCATGTAATATTGAATTCCTAGTTTTGAGTGATGTGAATACATATAATAGGGTTTTGAGTTAGAGAAGTATGTAAACCTATAAGAAGGGAATTTTCCTCATCAATAAGACTAATATATTTGATTTTCCTCATCAATAAGACTCATAAATATTTTGAAAGTTTAAGTTCTTGTGAATTATGTTACACTTTATAAAGTTTAAGTTTAGGTTGCACTTTATTACACCTTTGATTTTCCACCTTATGTTACACTTTATAAAGTTTAAGTTCTTGTGAATTATTTTCATTGACATCTCACAACATTATTAATTGATCCACATAGTAATCAATCAAGAAATTGTTTCTTTGCTTGAAACTTCTTGCTCCTTCCCATATCTAGTTTTCATCAAATTTGAAATTATTGCATTTAATTTTCCTCTTGCATGATATAAAGAGTCGAGTCAAAACACCATCAGTTTCACGACAACTCCTTTGATTAATAACAACCTAAAATCAAGCACTAATTAAACTTTATCTAGCAAATTTTCTAGGGCTCTTCAAACCCATCTTAGATTACGTGTAGAGATTTGGAATGGTATTATGAGAATAACTTTCCAAGGCTGCTAAAAAACATAAATATTTGAGTTAGGGAGTTAAATATAATTTCTATATCACTGACTTTGGGAATCCCTTCTAACACAAGGGTTAAGCATGAGGTCGCATTGGGGTTGATAGAGTAATCAACCTTGCTTTGTTGGTATTGGTATCGATTGTCGAATGTCCCCCCTCTGCTTTGGTATAGTAGGTGGTAACATAGAGGCCATAATAATTTAGACTTCCTACCCAAGGTGACAACACAGGGAAGGTGGTATTGTACCTGGGATCGACGTTGGCTAGACTCACTCAGACTCCTTGGAGGGTTTTCCATTGCTCGGTGAGTTAACTTGCACCAGGGCGTTAGTTCATTAAGCAGGTTTTCAATGAAACTTTCCCACCCATCGAAACTTATCCCCTTTGTGCATTGATCCTGTGATGTTGGATTCCATCACCAACTAGCGCTTCTTTGTGAGAAGGTTTTTTTGCATGATTTACTCCTAGATTAATTAGCGTGTGTTTTTTTTTTCTCCTTAGTTGGCCTTAGGATTGAGTACATGTCTAATGGAATCAATTTCGGGGTCATATGAAGGTCTACGACATAGTTAACATACTATGACATCTAATTTTTTTTTGAGAGATGCAAAATATAAAAAAACTAGGAATGAAAATAACACTAAATTTCCTACCGTGGTGTTTACTAAGAGCCAATATATCACAAACAACCAAATAAGAAGTTGATCCTATCAGAAACCAACTAAGCCAACCAAAACAATAGAAATTTTATGAATTTCCCTAGTGGAGTCACAGGTACAATTGTAGGGATTTTTCATTATTACTAACCAATGGATTCCCCAATGAGTGGGTTGATTAAACACATCACCATGTGCGAGCGTGATCATGATAGTTTCAAAGAAAGATGGTTCTTAGTGTGCATTCATTCACAATTTCTCCTTCAACAAGATCAGAATGAGGGAACAATACCCTATTCCTTGAATTCATGGTCTTGTAGACATAATGAAGGTTGAAAAGTACACCATAATCAAATTTAAATCTAACTACCACCAAGGTCATGTCAACCCTAGGGATGTTTGGAATACTGCATTTGAAGCTAAGGATGACTTGTATGAGTGGTTGGTGATCATTCCCTTTGACTAAACCAATGCTCATGCATCATTTTGCAACCTTTCATTGTTAAATTTGTGATTCATATTAATGATGTGTTGGTTTTCAGTAGTACATGGGAAGAACATGATGACCAATTTGAACACTTTGCACAACCAAAATTTCTTTGCTAGCCTAGAGAAATGTGACTTCATTGGGAAACACATATGGTATGTCATCATCATTATTGATGAAATCAAATTGCATGTATATCCTAAGAAGGTATAGATCATCATAGAATGGTCCACCATGACCAACCTAACCAAGTTACATAATTTCTTGGGCTTAGTGAACTTCTACAAAGGGTTTGTGTTGGGATTATCCCATGTTGTACACCCTCTCCACTATTTACTATGTGGGATTCCCACAAAAATCATGTTTAGAAGGGACAAAATACAACATCAACGCTTTGAAGAATTAAAATGCAAACTGAACTCTTTGTTGGTCCCATAACTCCTTGATTTACATCATCCCTTTAAGACTCATACATAAAATTATTCTCTTGATGCTATTTTCCTACAAAATGGTCATCTCCTTGCACACCACTTTAAAACCCCTCCTCCCAGCATAAAAATTAAAGTAAGGTAGAGAGAAAAATAAATCCAATTCTACTTCTTGTTTTATCCTTCCTTATTGGTTCTTCAAGTGTCAACCTTAGTGAGTTATTCTTTAATGAGTGAGAAGATATAATTGGTCTTGTTTTAGAAAACCTAGAATATTACCTTTTTTTAGAATCAATGAAAATAAATAAGGTTCTTATTTATTATATCCCTTGAATGAATGGGAAAAAGACAGGGAAGATGAAATAGAGTGGATAAATATTGAATACCATTAAATTGCATATTCATAGAAACAAATAGAGAACTTATTTTTTAACATAATATAGTCCAAAAAATTTGTTGTGTACAAGCAATTTTCCATGCTACCATGGGAATCTATTGTAGATGCCACCCCTAAGAATGGATTTGAAGAAACAAGAGTGAAGGTATATAAGCTACACACTCATAACTTACTCAACCCAACCTATTGATCTTATCATTCAACTAGTCCACTCATTACAAATCACTATGTGCATCTCATCCAACCATCAAACATGCATCTCACTCTCTTCCATTTTCCTACACAACATAAGGAAAATATTCCCTTGTCTTCTCAATAGTTTATTGATAGGGATTGGAGAAATCATCATGTGAGTTTGAAAGTTTTAATGTGAAAATGGTAAAAATGATGCAATAGATGACTTGGTTTCTAATTAGGTAGGAGGATGTAATACTCTTATATTTTCTCATAATGAATGAACTCATCCCCTGCTTCAATAACCATATGTGATATATTTCCTCATTAATCATCTACATGCATTCAATGCTTGTCTTTCTAAGTCAATGGAGGTATATGCCTTCATTTAGGGCACAAGAGGGAAAATATATGAGATATTAGGTTGGAACTTGGAAAAAAAATATTTATTTCCAATAAGCTTCACAATTCTTGAAAATTCAGTAATAAAATCCATTGCTACTACTTCTTGTTTCCATTATGAAAGTGACAAAATTTTCACAAATGTGGTTAGATGTTGATGCTCATTCTTGTATTAATAACATTCCATACATCTAAAACATATTTGGAAATATAATTCTTCAGCCCATGCCACAGGTGTAATGTACCCTTCTTCATAAATACATCATCATCATTATTCCAAAAATATAAAAATTTAGCATGCAAATAAAAAAATTCAACCACAACATATAAACATGCATAAATATATATGTCACAAATACTCAATCACACTTCTACAAACTCAAAAATACTTCACAAAAAATGAACATTTTAAATTTTAGATGTAGTATTATTAGAATGTAAATTACCAAATATATACATCAAAATTGTTTGTTTCCCCTACAACTCTATAATCTATATGCATAATCTTAATATCTAGAGTTTGTGTAGAAAAACAACAAGAACCCTAAGCTAACACCGCACAAATATCTCGACAAATAAATGTTTAGTGAACTACACAAGGTATTTTTATGTGGTTTCCCACATTTCTTGTAGGATTGGTTATTAAGGTTAAAAGACAACCACCGTATAAATCGAATCAAATAGTTGGAGTGGAATCTTGTGGGGATCGTGCAATTACAACAAGTTAATAAAAAATTTACGCACACAATAGATTTTTGGTTAGATAATATTGTTGCAGGGTTTATCACTGAATTTGCAGTAGATACTGTGAAGTATTACACCTGATTTTCGAGATTTCTGTGGTGAGGAGTGTTTTCAGGAGAATTTGAAAAGACCACAATACTGTCATTGGAGTGTCGACGTTTCAGATCCATATTAGGATCCATCATCAGGAGAAGAAGCCTTAGTTTAATTGTGAGAAGAGATGGTTATAAATACATAAGTTGCGGGGGAATTATGTGTTGGCTAGAGTCTTTGGTGAGTAATTCAGATAAGGTTTATTTAAATTTAGGGTTTTCTAAAGGATTTCTTTAAAACAAATTATTAAAATTCTTTATTAAAATATTTTAAAATTTTATTTTAAATTTCTTATCATTAATTTGAATGTGTTATTAATAAGTTTGAGGTATAAAATAAACCATTATTTAAAGTGTTATTTAGAAAATAAATTTTTATATTAATTAGAAAAAAAGAGGTTATTATGATGTTGTTAGTGATTTTAAGGGTGTAGGTAGAATTTAAGTTTTAATAAAAAACTAATAATTATTAGTTTTATTTATTTATTTAGATAACCCTAATCTAAATATTTTAATGGTGTTTATAAGAATTGTTTAGTGGTTCTAACTATTATGAGTAAATACTAAGTTATTTTAATAGAATTAGTTGTATTAGGTTATGATTAGTGTTTTTTAGGTTAGGGTTTGTTTATCTAGTTTGTTGGTGTTATTAATCAATTAATATTTTTTTTATTTAGGTAGGGTTACTTATATTTTTATTCTCTTATTTTTATGAATCAAGGGGAACAAGTTTTCACTTAATGCTAGGCCATTGTCTCTATTTAGGTTGCTTGGGTGTTTACAGATTTTAATTTCTTCTCTATTTCGTTGTTTAAAAAGGTGTTCTTCTTTGGACATAATTTTCTTCTGTATGCAATTTTATGATGGTCTCAGCCAAATTTATGTCTTCCTCCTTTCCTCCTCCATGTCCATTGGAGTTGGTTCCTTCCATACCCAACTGTGCATTCAACCCTCTGATTTCATATTCTTGGTTGTATACTACCTATGTATCCTCCATAACTCTTCACTCTATGTTGACTCTGATTTGACAACTATTGATTCTTCTATTATTCAATACCTTTCCAATGCCTACTTCCATGCTCAATTCTGATTTTTGAGTAGGAAGTTATGGATATTTGAAAAAATTGTCCTTTCAGTGATACAATCCAATACATGAATTCTTCCAACTCAGAGTCGAATTGGCTCTTGGATCCATGTTGGATCCCTTATTTAGGTTTACATACCTTATTTACTTCTTTATGTGTAGGTATGTACAATTAAAAATCCCATGGGCTCTTTCTCTAAGCCCTTTCTTATTCTTAAAACAAATTTTAGGGTTCTATCCCCTTTTCTTTGGCCTCGTAATTCATGTGACTAAGGGATGTGACCCAACGCTAATAGTTAGGCACTTATATGGAGCCTTGGAAATTCGGGGCTCCGAAGCTTTGGAGGTTTCCCTTTGTGCACATCACAAACATCCCAAGTCGTTGAAATGATGAAATTTCAAAGGATGATGGATCTACTATCCTCATTCTCTATTTAGATCTATGGTGGATAAGAGCTCTAGGACTCCGGGCTTCAACAATTTCCAAATAAATTCACTACCAATCTCTCGAAGTGCCGACCCACTGGATATCCCCTCTCTTGCCTCCATGTGTCATCTCTCGATAAAGGGTTGAGATTAACTCCGACCCTCTGAGAGTTCTCGACTCACAATAATATGTAACGCAAATCCTTTGGATTACTTCTTCTATATAACTTGGGATATGGCACCACATGTCCTCTATGATCAATGGTCGAGATGGAGTCTAGCCTTCAGTCATCTAGAAGTCCTCAAACTAAGTTTTTTATGTCTTGAATCCTTTGTACCATGGTATCTATTGTCGCGTGTCCCATCCCAATGAATGGTGAGGATTTACTCCTCTCTTCAGATATTCGGGGGTTTTTCTTTCCTCTTACTTTATTCCTTCCAAATTCCAAAGTGGTGAAATCCTGGGCTCCATTTAGTACTTCATACCTCGTTGCTACGTGGTATATTCCAAGAAGCGAACACGTGGCCCAATCTGAGGGGTGACATGTGTCAAGTTCTAAATCAAAAATCATCCTTTCAAAAGAACATAACACAATGAAAAGTGGCACACATATTTTGTGTCCACGTCACCCCAAGTTACATCACCAAGCCATGTCACTTCAGAACTTTGGGACTTCAAGACTTAGAGACTTCAGAGGTCTAGGAGTTCTTCCAACAACTTTTCCCCAAACATCGAACTCCCAAACTACTTAACCTCATGGGGCCCATGAAGTATAGTTGTCACCAATCAAAGTGGTGACACGTGTCCCCACCTTCAAGTCACACATGTGAGGTCCCAACTGATACTAAGGCCTATAAAAATTAAAAAAATGAGTGACATGCGAAATACCTAGGTAGGTCCACGTCACCCTAGGTGACATCATCATGGCACATCATACCCGACACTTCGATGCTTTGGGGATTTCCTATCTTCAACACTTTCTCAAAATTTTCGAACTACCGACAATTCCATGTCATCTAGTGACATCATCATGTCACATCACTTTGGTAACCTGGGACTTCGATGATTCTTCTCATCGACACTTTTTCCAAACTGTCGAACAGTGAACTGCCAAACAGTTCAACGTCATCTCCGATGATTCGAGACTTTGTAATTTTCTTAGATCTCTTCTCATATTCTCACGTATAAAAATCCCAAACTTTCAACTGCCGAGGGTTTCTTCCCATAGCTTCGGGAATTCAACAATTTCACTATTGAACAACCCACAAACCACAAAATGTCTAAATCCAGACATTTCTTAATATGAGGACATGTGTCCCTGGAAAATGGATGGTCTAGATTAGTTCCAAAATTTGGGATTTCGACAGTTTTCTCTGCTATAATTATAAAAAAACCAGAGGGGGGAAGTCCGAAGGACTTCTATGCTTAACCTTTGTGAAACTTATCCATATAAGATGGTTCTGGGGGGATCTGTCTTCTTGCGAACAGATCCAATGACCCAAATTTAACTTTGTGGCCCAATACCATGTATGTTGTGGTTTATCAAACTGTTATACCTCATGCACTTCTGAACAAAGCCAAGGTGTTCCCCTAATTCCCTCTTGGCACTCTGTACATCATTTCCTTATGGAATTTTGACTCCAAATTCCACACTCGTGGCCCATCTAGGTTCAGTTTGGAAACCATGGGATCTGATACCAAATTGTAATGTCCCTCATCTACCATGTCCGTGGACACGCCACTACTTCAAAACCAAACTACTCTGAAACTAGATTGTAACATACCCATCCATCCTAGGGTCAAGCATGCTACCAAAAACAAAACTCTCTACTCTATCCAAATTTTGATAAACACACACACACACACACATATAATGCCATTTTAACAGACACAAACATTCTTCTCATACATAGGTTCATGTGGAAGAAAAAATAAACACATACATGTCATATATACATTAAATACTCATAACATTATAACACATGTACAAGATACACAACATACAATTAACATAGAAATGAGTACTTATATTTTTATGAGAATACCACCAACTGTGTGTAGACCTTCCACGAACCTCCTAGCCTTAGACCATGATTCTCCAAGCTATCAGTAGTGGGTCACCCCTGAGATGGGACTAAAATCCACCCAGGGTAAAGGAATCCTGGGCTAGGCTAAGACTACGAAAATATGCACAATGAAATAGGAAGGATTCCCTCCAAGGAGCCTACTTATGCCCACTTCTCATAGACTCTCATTCCCCACATGCATGTCCCACCATGGAAATATACACCTTCATTGTACCACATTCCATCAATTTCTCCACTTCCCTTCCGGGGCTTCAACAATAGGATGGATCAGGAATTCTCAGAGCTCTGTAGTTGCTTCTGGACTCCCTCTAGGAGAAATCACTTCCCCAAAAACCTCTCTCACCTGGAGATATTTTCTCATAGGCCTGATAACCTTCTTCTTCAACCCATGGGCCTGAAAACCCACCTCTTCAAACCATAGGCCTGAAAACCTTCTTCTTTTGTTCAGCTCTTAAGTCAACCAGGTAACCACAGTAGAAAAATCGAGCAAGGAAAAGCACAACTCAACAAATTACATAGGTTCAAGATGGAAGAGGGTTAAACAATGGAAAAAATGGTTGACTGCATGCCTTCTCAGTGCATGAGTGAATGAGAAGGATGGAAAGAATGGTCAGAATGGTGAGAGCAAACCCCCACAATGATGGAATTTCCCCCATAAATCTGCATGTGTCTTGGATGACACTTGTTTCTCTAGGAGCTCGTTCCTCTCCACTTGGAGTTCATTCCTATTCCCAAAGTAACATAGGATAACTGGATTTATTTCCAAAACTTTGGTAATTTAGTAAATACATTATAATATTCCCTTGGGTTAAGACCTCAATATTAAGCCCTTTTTCCTAGCCTCTCATCCCCCTTCTATTTCCCTTCCTAGTGGAGCTTAGTCCCCCATAGATATTTCTTCATGGTTGGTCTACATGAAACAATGTATTTTTATTAATAATATACATAATTACATATACAAAAATAGGTTCTCTAGCCTTAGCATATAGGTTCTCCAACCTAATAACATATAAGCCTCCCAAATTATAAATACTTGGCTCACCAACCTATAAACTTCATTAAACATCATTATAATTCAGTAGGGGCTCGAACTTGGCGTATTACAACCATTATTGTTGAGGGAAAAGGGATATACTCCATCTTATTCTATGGGCCAACTCTATCAATATGGGGTTGGTTATGTTTGACCCCAATGCTATGTCGTCACCTTAGGATCTGATGAAAACCTCAAGGAGACATATCCTCAACCATATCCTTCATTTTCTCATGGTGGTTAGGCCTCTCAAGCCTATATATTGAAGGTTTTTCCAAGGAGAAGGCAAATCTAGATCTGAGCATAGAAAACCTCTAATCTAGTAAAGGGAGTAATCAAATAGAGTATCATCATTTTGATCTTGGTATATTTGTGCAAGGGACTGAATGAGGAGAAATTGGAGAGGTTGTTGTAGCATCATTCGTGGTTCATAAGTATTATGTTTTGGGTTATCATTGAATATACTTGGCCTATTCCATTCAATCTTGTGTATTCTTTCGTATGCTTGTCTATTGTTTCTTTAGTCTTCGTAGATGATTTTTTTTTACTTAATCAACTAGAGTAGGAGATAGTTTTTTCTCTTTTCTTCCCATTGTAGGTATCAAGTTGTGCCAGGGGGTTTGAATATCAAGCTCATGGATTGGAAGCAGCGAGGAAAAACTTTGTAAAAAGGTACATCATGCCCTTTCTCCCTCTCTCTTCCTGATTGGTTAAAATGAGTTTAAAGGGATGTTAGTTTCCACTTGAAGTGTTTTTTTCTTGGTATAGGGGTCTGGTGATCTAAGGGACTTTTCACCTATTAGTGGGGAAACCATTCTATAATAGACTTGTCATGAAGTACTAGATTCTTCGAAATCTTGAAACAACTTTGATTATCACAATGTATCAAGGTCATTCCTATATCTTTATCAAATAGTCCTACAAGAATATTTCGAATCCATACTTCTTTGTGACTTGCAACACTGGATGAAATATACTCTGCCTCTTTTGTACTGAGTGCTACAAAAGTATTCTTCCTACTAATATAGGATATCATATCTTATCCTAAGTTGAAGCAGCACCTTGAGGTGCTCTTTCTATCCACTGCACTCCTTTCCCAATTAGAATCAATATATCCTTGTAGCCTCACTTCACCACTCGAGACATATCTTAGACCATATCCAATTGTACCATAGAGGTACTTCAACACATGCTTTGTTGCATCCAAATGGAATTTCCTTGATTCATCCATGAACTAGCTTAGGGTGATTATTGCAAAGAAAATATCTGGCCTAGTGTTAACCAGGTACATCAAGGATCCAATCAACTTTATGTACATAGTGCGATCCACCAAATATGAATTTGAAGTGGAATCACTCATATTATTCATATTTTTCATGATAGGTGTAGTCATGGATTTGTAGTCCATCATACCAAATATTCTCAAGGTATCAACTATGTACTTCCCCTGTCTGAGGAAGATATCACTTAGTCTTTGCCACACCTCAAATCTCAAATTCATACCACAAATAATGCATCAAGCCAATATCCTTCATCTCAAATTCAGAGGAAAAATATCTCTTGTACCCAATAATGAGCCTCTCTACCACCGTAAGGAACATATCATCAACATACAACACCAAGATTAAAAGGATCACCATCAACAACCTTGTAGTAAAGGTTGGGATCTAATTCACTCTTGGTGAAGTCCAAGATCATCAAGTATTCATCAATATTGGAGTACCATGCCCTAGGTGACTACTTGATTCTGTGCAAGGCATTTTTAAATCTGCAAACATGAAAATCCTTCCCATGTATCACAAATCCATGAGGCTTCTTTGTGTACACTTACTCCTCAATCACACCTTTGAGGAACGTGGTATTCACATCCATATGATGTAATATCCAACACATAACTGAAGGAAGATAAATAATAGTCTTGATGGAAGTGTACCTGGTGATTGGAACAAAATTATCCTTATAGTATACTCCCTCTTTCTGAGATAATCCTCTCTCCACAAACCTCACTTTGTACTTCTCGATTTTTCCTTTTGATGTATGATTGATATTATAAATACACTTGGAAGTCACCACTGACTTCCCCTCTAGTTTCGAAACTATATTTCATACATAATTATTCATGATGGATCAATACTCTTCTATGATGGCATCCTTCCCAACCTGTTGGCATGCTTCTGCCTCATAACTGGAAGGTTAGTAATCAATGATGTGACTCATCAATGCCATATAACTCAAGAACCTATGATCTTGTTTTCTCTCCCTGAAAGTACCACTGGGAGATGCATGCCCCTTTGAATCCTATAAAGTTTCATGAAGCCATGTTGGCCTCTTCATGATTATTGCAACATATTTAGGTAGATCCACTGGCTCAATTGGCTCTGTTGGCTTATCCTGATAGTCTGAAGCATGATCAAGTGGAATAGAGGGACTTGAACCCACATCCTTTGTATCCTACTTCTCCTCACTATATATATCTATGTGAGACTCTCTGGTCCTCCTGAAGGTTGTTTCTTCATCAAAGGTGACATCTTGAATGACCTATATCTAGTGTTGTCCTGGAATGTATATTATGTAATCCTTTTATGTCTCATTGTATCCAACAAATGTTCCCTTATTTCCTAGAAGGATCCAACTTTTTAATTTTCTCCTTGGGAAAGTGGATGTATATTGGACAACCAAATATCCTCAAATGGATAACGTCTAGCTTCACTCATGTGAGTGCCTCCTCAAGAGTCTTATCTCCCAATATCTAGTGAGGACTCTTGTTCTAAACATAAACTATTGTGTTGGATGATTTTTCCCATAATAACATGGGTAGATTCTAATCATGAATAACGTTTTTGACAACCTCCACAATGGACCTATTCTTCCTTCCCATGAAACAGTTTTGTTTTGGGTTGTAAGGAACTTTCAACTCCCTCTTTATCCCTACTTCATTAAATAAATCAATGAATTCATTGGAAGTATACTCTCCTCCATTATCTAACCTCAACACCTTGATCTTCTTCTCTGTCAGGTTCTCTACTTGAGCCTTGAAATCTTGGAATATGTTGAAGACTTCATCCTTGGTTTTCATGAAGAAGATCAATTTCTTTGAGGATAAATCATCAATGAATATCACATAGTACAATAATCCACCCAAAGATGAAACTTTTATAGGTACACATACATCTAAATGTATGATATCCAAGATCCCCTTGGACCTGTTGTCACTTCTTGGAAAATATCCCTTGGAATTCTTTCCAAGTGCACATCCTCTACAAATTCCATAATTCTCTACTTGAAGCTTTGGAAGTCCTCTGACCTTCCTCTTCAATGTTGGTAAATCCGTTTAATGTAAGTGTGAAAATATCTAATGTCATAGCTCACACAAACTGATGTTGTCATGTACCAATTCTTAGGTTGGTCATCCCAACAATATGTATAGACCTCCCTCTCGAGCACCAATCACTACTACAGAGTCTATAACAACTTTTTTATCACTATGTAACTGGTCAAAACTTGCATAGAAACAAAGAGTGACCAAAAGAATCGGCCACACTATGTAGTGCAATCCTTAAAGAGGTTGCACCCTGTAATTAGGAAAATCATGAACAAAGGGAATGTGGTCTGTCTATGTGCACAAGTTTCTCTTGACCATGACGGTACAATTGAAAAAAATAAAAGATCTGATGTGGATATATCATATGTGGCACTAAAATCTTTTAACTAGCTTCGGAAAATAATTATACTAGCTCTAGCACTTAAATATTTTAACTAGCTCTGATACTATGTTGAATTTTTCTAATTTTCAGATCTGGTAATTATTGCCTTATTATTTAAATGCTATTGTTATCATAGAATAATTACATTGAAAATATAAACACGACTTAGAGAACTTTATGAGAGGTTATTGTAAGTGAATATTATATATATGAGATGGTATATTACAATTCAGGGCCCCAATATATATACTTGGGTGGAGTGCCTTTTCATTAATGGACATTTATTTTCCATTATTGTATTTTCATTAGTTAATTAGTTATTAGTTATTAATTATTTATATATTATATATTATATTTATGTTGATGATTGTTTCCTCACATGTACGTCTAATTAATATAGATCACTCCATCTTGGAGAAGGAAATGTGAGAGAGCCTTGAGTCTATCTACTCCTCATCGGGAGAAAACACAATGTCTGGGCCATTCACCACTAGAAAATCTCCTTGATTGAATGCATCATTTCCCTTGGTCAAGTCAACATGACCATTCTGGGAGAATCTCTACCTGATGTTGCTAACGGGAGAAACATAAACATCTTGGGCCATTCACCACTAGCCAAATCAACATGCCCCCATGAATGGATGTATCATCCTCCCTTGGTCAAATCATCATGACCAATGTGGGATAATGTCTTCCTGATGTTGAAACATCAAAAAGTTCTTCAAAATTCAGTTCTCCTATTAGAAAAAGATTGCCAACCTTCAGTTCTCCTATGGATTTTCGACTAATAGACGAGGCATCAACGTGTTTGTAGAGGGTAGACATTGAGTACAAGGATATGAGGTCAAGAAGATAAATATTTTGGAAAGGGGACACATGTAGAGGTATGGCATAAATCACATTAAAATCATCAACTGGTTAGAGAAGTTAACTGGCATAATGCAAAAGTATAGTGGCCAATTTCGGAATAGAAAACATGTGTTGAGCATGTCGATGGACCAACACTAATTTCTATATGGGGATAGTTGTTTTGATATTTTCTCTCAGTGGTTCAAATATATGGATGAACATGTGATTCCCAGAACTCCCAGATCGCCCAAGTCATCTTGACTCAATTTGTTGTTTATTTATTTTAATCCACTGAATTGTTATTTTTGGTTTGAGAAGTTTGTATAACTAAAAGGGTTTTCCCCATAGTGTAGGAACTTTGGCGAAGAAAATTTTGGATTATTGTATTGAAGAAATATTTTATGCAATTAATAGAGAATCTCCTCTAGAGCCCAGAAGTTGAATTGAACCATTGTGTTTTTGGTGATCAAAGAGTGGATTGTTCTATGCTTGTTTGTTGTGTTTCTAATGTCTAGTACGATTTTCCTTTTACCAAGTTATATTTTTATTTGTGCATGATACCATTATCACTATCATGTCTTATTTAAATTTGTGTTTTAGTAAGTTCCTGGATTTATTTGATGGTTAGTGATTTGAAGATTATTTCATAATAATTGACTAGCTTATAGTTGAACATTGATATGGATGTTAGATAGCTACTTATTATATCTTTCCAGGAACTATTTCTCGGAGGTTTAAAAGTTAGTTTTTGTTTATTCCATATTTACATTTCTTCTAAAAGAAATATTTAAGAGAAATGACATATTTACATATTTATTTTAAGTGATCGATTATTATAATTGTTTATTTGAATCCACATGTGATTGTTATTTTGTCTTACTTGGGAGGTTATCCCCTTGAGCAGTTCCCTATATTGTTTTAGTATTTTTAAATTAATCATAAAGAAAACCAATCCTAAAAAATAGAAAGAGAACATGAGAGATAAATTTGACAACTCTTAAATCCCATTGAAAGGTTTTCAGGCCATTAATCTGGAGGATTATTCCATCCCAAATGGGAAAGAGTCTAATTGGTCCTTGTCCTCAGGTGTAATCCCTCCTCTTGAGTAAAATGGAATCCAACCCCCTCAACACAATGTTTTTGGAAAACATAAGGCTCCTTAGTTTCAAGCCACATTTTTTTAGATTTAATACATATTATCCCACTATCATGATCTTCCTTTACATTTTTCCGGTTTAAATTATCCCAAAACTTGCAACAAAAAATAACACATTGAAATGATGAGAATTCCACTTGCATGATCTCTTGTATCTTTCCAATGTAACCTAACTTCCCCTCTATTAGGTTTTGATCATGGTGGCTAGCACGACTATATTATTCAAACTCAACCTCCACTCCACAATCTTGTGTGATGTGTCCATCATTAGCATACTTAGTGTGAAAATGATGTCCATATGTCCACATAGATGGGAACAAACATACCTGTGAAAATCCAAACAAAGGAAGATGGCATATGTCTAATAACTAAAGAATTAATAAAAATATAATACATGTTACAATTCAAATTATGCAATATTATAAATAGAACATGGTACTTAGAGAGGTTATTATAGATTTGTTGCACTTGATCCCTATGTTTAGTTCATCCATATCTTCTCCATGTGAGTTATGACCAGACACTGCATATTTCTCTTGTATCTGGTCAACCATACAACTATTGGGACATTTTTTGGCATATTTGCTTTTAAAATATCAAGATAAGGCATGCTTATACCATTCAACCATATGAATGCTTTCCTGTCACTATTCCATTTCCTTCTTTTCTCTTCATAAAAAATGACCCATAGTAATGTTGCCTCCTGATCAGGGGATCAAATTTTGCTCAAAAATTCAAAGTGCTCGGAATCGCTTCAAATCGAACAAGAGCGTAGGCCTCGTCATTGCAAATCCAACACAACTCTTTTGGGTTCAAACAGACGTCGAGAGCGAGAGATATCGTGTTCTGTTCAAAATGGAAAACAGGCAAAAAACGGGTGTTGATTGTACAGTTCGTACAGTCCGTACGGACGATGATGTGGAAGGTCATACGGATGACATGGCAGGCCATATGTTGATGTGGCAGATAGTTATTGGATAGTTGGCATGTGACATGGTTTGTTGTCAGCGAATGGGATGGCGACACGTGGCCCAATCAAAGGCTGCCACGTGTCACCTATTTGTTGGTTAAAATCTTTGCACTCAGCGGGAGTCGACCCCGTGACCTCCGAGGCAGGGTAAATCTTTGGGAAAGGCCTCCCAACCGGTGCGCCCACACATGTTCCTTGTTATATATATGTATTGCATTGTATTTAACATTGTTTAAATGTATGTGGGGGCATGGACTGGGTCGGGGCTAAGCCCCAGCCTATGGTTATACGTTATATTGTATGCGATCGGATCCACAATGGTTAGACCCACCGTAACTATGTTATAACCATTTGAATAATGTGCGGCTTGGTAATCCATGTGACCAACATATATATGCGCATGGGTTTAATGTTACGGTTATCAACGGTTTTAAAAACTTAAGCCCTGTTGTATAGCGCGCGGTCATGTGACGACCATGTGCCCACGGGCCTTGGTAGTTAAGGTCAGTGCGTAATGGTTCGAAAGTTTGGACCGGTTGTGCGGTTGCGTCCGGTGCCAAGTTTTTATGCTTTAAATTGCATGTGGGCTAGGTTGAGCCAAAGGAGGTGCGTTTTGTAGATGCAGAGACAACAAGCTTGAAGGGGAGACTTTCAGGAAGCCTATCTACTTCATTTTTTGGCCAAACGAGGTGCCGAAAGAGCCCATCTAGGGGTTTTTGGATGTTCTGAAGCCATTGGAGCAGTCTATTTGGCATTTTGAGCATTGTAAAGCACATTTTTTTGCACTTTGAGAAAATAATACAAATGATCCATTGGAAGCTGGACCAGGAGATGTAGCCCAAGAGAGGGGTGAACTCCTTTATCATTTGTCGTGTTATGTGTTTTCTGTTCATTGATTATGATGCTATTTATATGCATCTTGAATGAGTAATTCCTTTTAAAGTTGTGTTGCAAAGTTGATCCATTTTCACTTTAACACATAAATTTAACTTGCAAATATTTTCAAGAATACAAGTCTTCTTCATTTTTAGATCAAGTTGATATCAGAGCACTGGTTTTTGAAGACTTGATTATTTGCAAGTGTTTTGTTTTCTGATGCTCACAAGGTTGAAACTCACAAGAGGAGAAGGTCAACTTGTAGAGCCAAGTTCTCATCCTTCAAGGAGAAAACATATACCATCACTGCAAGTTTCAAG
>ML777286.1:590315-664487 GCA_009831015.1 Picea engelmannii | reverse complement strand
GAGTTATGAATGATGTCTTAAGGCATTTTCTTGATGATTGTGTTATTGTCTACTTGGATGATATTTTGATATTTAGCAAATCTCGTGAAGAGCATGTTAAACATGTGAAACAAGTTTTGGATGTTTTGAGAAAGGAAAAGTTGGTTTTGAAGATGTCCAAATGTGAATTTGGAAAGACTTCACTTATTTACTTAGGGCATATTTTTGGTGGAGGCGAATTAAAAATTGATCCCTCCAAGGTCAAAGTCATATTGGAATGGCCCAAGCCCAGCAATGTGACAAAGGTAAGAAGTTTTTTGGGAGTTGCCCAATATTGGAGGAAGTTTATTGCTAACTTTTCTTCCATTGCAGCTCCATTACATGCAGTGACAAGTGTCAAGTAAGTTTTTCAATGGGGAGGCAAGAAATAGAAGGCCTTTGATACTTTGAAAGAGAAGATCAGTTCAACGCCAGTTCTTGCACTTCCAAATTTAAGACAACCTTTTGAAATCCAAACAGATGCAAGCAATTATGCAATGGGAGCAGTTTTGCTATAGCATGGTAAGCCCATTTGTTTTCATTCTGAGACTTTTAATGGTGTCGTGATTAACTATCCTACTTATGATAAGGAATTGTATGCATTGGTACAAAGTGTGAAAAAATGGAAACATTATTTGTTGGGAAAAGAAACCATTGTTCACACCGATCATCAGCCACTGCAATACTTACAATCACAAACAAAGTTACAACAAGCTAGGCACTTCAGATGGATGGGTTTTCTTCAACAGTTCCACTTGGTCATCAGGTATAAGAAGGGAATTTATAACAAAGTCGTTGATATGCTTTCAAGGCCTATTATTAGTGCTTCAGTTATTCTTAAGCATAGTCCTATCATGGATGAAAGTTATGTTGAGCAATATGCTTTAGATACTTATTTTAAAGAAGTATATGAAACTTTGTGCCACTCTAACCATGTTGAGGAATTGGATTACCATGTGCATGATAATATTTTGTATCATCTTGGCAAGTTATGTATTCCATAGGGAGAAAGAATCAACATTATAAGAGAAGTGCATTCTTCTCTTATTGCTGGTGATTTTGGTGTAGGCAAGACAATGGCTAATTTGCAAAGATACTGCTATTGGCCTAAAATGAATGAAAGTGTTTCAAGATATGTTTGAGGATGTTCGTTATGTGCCACAAGTAAACCTAGCAATCGAAAGTTGGGTTTGTATACTCCACTTCCGGTTCCTTCTCATCCTTGGGGAAGCATTTCCATGGACTTTGTAGGAGGTTTACCTATGTCGAGACGAAATCATGATTATCTTTATGTTGTGGTTGATCGATTTAGCAAAATGTGTATTTTGATGCCTTGTACAAAGTAGGTTACAACTGAATAGATGACACAATTATTCTTTCAAAATGTTTGGGTGCATTTTGGATTGCCTAAATCCATTATTTCTGATCGGGATTCTCGATTTTTTGGAAGTTTTTGGACGAGTTTATGGGCACTCATGGACACCAAACTTAAAAAGAGCACAACTTTTCATCCGCAAACAGATGGTCAGACAGAAGTAGTAAATCAAACAGTGGTGCATCTTCTTCATGCTTATTGTAGTAAGCATCCTAAACTTTGGGATGAGCATTTACATTACATTCAGCATGCGTACAATCGAGCTAATCACTCTTCAACTCAAACGTCACCATTTGAAGCATGTTTTGGATATTTGCCCAAATCTTCTTTATATTTTATCTTTGGGTAGGATATTTCTATCGATGGTCAATATGACATTGATAGGGCATAAAAGTTCATTGAACAAATTCAATCGATACATCAAATGGTGCAAGAGAAGTTGGAAAAGAGTCAAGCCAAGTACAAGACGAGACATGACAAGCATCGTGTTGATCACAATTTCCAAGTTGGAGATGAAGTTTGGATTTACATCAGTAAGGAGAGGCTTAAAGGAGAAGGTAAAAAATTAAAACCGATTCGATATGGTCCTTTCAAGATTATCGACAAGATTGGTAACAATGCCTTTCGTTTAGATTTGCCTCCTTATATGCAAATGTATGTAGTTGTTAATGTTGAGAATTTGAAATTGTATGAGCCTATGTTGATTGATGATCAAGGAGAGAATATTCAGATTCCTTCTATAGATGATTTTTCCCCAAAATATCTTACAGAACTGCATGAAGACACCATCCTTCACAGGAGAATGTGAACTTCAAAACGAGGAAATGTGGAGTATCTTTGAGTTGGTCTTAAAGGTACAAATCCAAGCAAAGCCAAGTGGATTGAGGTTAGAAGAGAGAGGGAACTATACCCTCATCTTCAAATAGACTGAAAATAGTCTTTTGGAGGTCCAAAATCTTTCCAATGGGGAGGTGTGATCAGGGGATCAAATTTTGCTCAAAAATTCAAAGTGCTTGGAATTGCTTCAAATCAAATGAGAGCGTAGGCCTCATCGTTGCGAACCCAACACAACTCATTTGTGTTCAAACAGACATCGAGAGAAAGAGATATCGCGCTCTGTTCAAAATGGCAAACAGGAAAAAAAGGGGTGCTGACTGTACAGTCCGTACGGACAATGACATGGTAGGCCGTACGGATGACGTGGTAGGCCATACACTGACGTGGCAGACCGTTATTGGACAGTTGACATGTGACATGGTTTTTTGGCAGCGAATGGGATGGAGACACATGGCCCAATCAAAGGTTGCCACGTGTCACCTATTTGTTGGTTAAAATCTTTGCACTTAGCAGGAGTTGACCCCGTGACCTCCGGGGTAGGGTAAAGCTTTGGGAAAGGCCACCCAACCGGTGCGCCCACAAATGTTCCTTGTTATATATATGTATTGCATTGTATTTAACATTGTTTAAATGTATGTAGGGGCATGGATCGGGCCGGGGCTAAGCCCTGACCCGTGGTTATATGTTATATTGTATGCGATCGGAGCCACGGCGGTTAGACCCACCGTAACTATGTTATAACCGTTTGAATAATGCGTGGTTTGGTATGCCATGTGACCAACATATATATGCACGCGGGTTTAATGTTACGGTTATCAACGGTTTTAAAAACTTAAGCCCTGTTGTATAGCGTGCGGTCATGTGATGACCATGTGCCCGCGGGCCTTGGTAGTTAAGGCTGGTGCATAACGGTTCAACAGTTTGGACCGGTTGTGCGGTTGCACCCGGTGCCAAGTTTTTATGCTTTAAATTGTGTGTGGGCTAGGTTGAGCCAGAGGAGGTGCGTTTTGTAGATGCAGAGACAACAAGCTTGAAGGGGAGACTTCCAGGAAGCCTATCTACTTCATTTTTTGGCCAAACGAGGTGTCGAAAGAGCCCAGCTAAGGGTTTTTGGACGTTCTGAAGCCATTGGAGCGGTCTATTTGGAATTTTGAGCATTGTAAAGAACATTGTTTAGCACTTTGAGCAAATAATACAAATGATCCATTGGAAGCTGGACCAGGAGATGTAGCCCAAGAGAGGGGTGAACTCCATTATCATTTGTTGTGTTATGTGTTTTCTGTTCATTGATTATGTTGCTGTTTATATGCATCTTGAATGAGTAATTCCTTTTAAAGTTGTGTTGCAAAGTTGATCCATTTTCACTTTAACACATAAATTTAACTTGCAAATATTTTCAAGAATACAAGTCTTCTTCATTTTTAGATCACCTCCACATTGTAAAGAATTAATTTATTGATGGCATCGATGTCTATTTTTTTTTATGTATACAAATATTCAAAACAAATAGCATGAGATCAAATATATTTTATCAACTTATATAACTAATTTATTGATGACATCAATTTCTATAATCATTGGTGTATACAATAATTCAAAATGAATAACATGGGATGAAATATATATTATCAACTTTAATGTAAACAATTTCTCTATACTAGATTGAAAAAATATAAGTGACTTACTCTTTGTCAAGCACCTTTTTTTAGTTCATTTGGAGTATCCCCCCTTCCCTTTTGTCTTCATTGTTGGGCATGTGTTATATTCTTTCCATGTGTGTGGGGGGGTGCATCATATTTGATGATAGGGTCTTACAATCCCATCACTTGAAGCTCTTGGTGCATGTGTGCGTCGAGCACTTTTTATTGGGGGGGGGGAGTATTGGCCCCCTTTCTTAGGTGAAACCTTTGGCTCTAGGGAAATGCCCTAAATTGTTTTTTTGGGAGGTTTTTCTATTTTAGTGGTTTTCTAAATTAATCTTGGATTAATGGATTAGGATTTTGGTAGATATGGAATACCTAAAATATTGTATATATTTTATTTTGAATGGCGAAATCAATACAATGAAGATTTGAGAGGAGTGACACCAAGGAAGTCTATTTTTATCTAGGTTAAGGGTTTCCAGTGTAAATCTATGAGTACTATGTGTATGAGCCATTGATTAATTTATGTTTTGCTTAAGAATCTATATGCATTGATTTAATTAACATGTTTAAAACTTAAATGTGGTATCAAAGCATGATTTTGGATTTAAGAGGATCCGTTTTTTGTTGAAATATTTTCTCAGTGTTTATAGATCAAGCTTATATTGTGTCTGTGATAAACTTGGGTTTAGTGAGAGATTTTCAATGATGATTCACATGTTGAAATAAAATGACGATTAGTTATAGAATTCATATTGAGAATTTCAACGATTAAAGCTTTGAGATATGGAAGCTCAATATGGAAGACCTTCTTGTCGACAAAAAACAATGGATCATTATGGATCCTAGTACACAACCTACTGGTACACAATCTACCGGTACACAAACTACTAGAACTAAATCTACTCGTATGTCGAACGAATATTGGGAGAATCTGGATAGAAGAAAAAGGAGTACAATTTGACTCTACACGGTAGATTTGATGTTATTGAATGTGTTGGGAGAATCTATAGTTAAGGAACTATGGGAAAAATAGGGGAATTTATATCAGTCAAAGTACCTGGTAAACAAGATGTTTCTTTGAAAGAAGTTATATCATATCGGGATGGAATATGGATATTCTATGACAAAGAATATAAATTCCTTCAATACTCGGGTAAGTTAACTTGTCTCTATTGATATTAAGCTTGTATAAGAAGATACATGTATTACCTTGTTATGGTTTTTTCCAGAATCCTGGGATAATCTGGTTGTAGCAATTAGTAGTACTTCTCAATTTTCATTGAATTATGAGGATGTAGTTGCACCCTTGTTATAAGAAGATAAGAGGTGTAAAAACATGTATAGTCAGAGAATAAATGATTTTTTTGTAAGAGGTACTCCCCAAGATATGAAAAAAATTAAGTCTTCGGGGTGGGGGTCTAAATCGAGAGGTAGATCTAAATCTGTAGGAAAATATTTGAGAAAATGTTGGAAGTGTGGTAAATTTGGGAATTATGAGAAATATTACAGGTCTAAAAAGGTTTATAAAGCAAATGGATCTAATGATGCATCTTCCATAGAGGCGAAAACCTCCACAGAAGGAGATGATGTTTACCTGACATCTACAGGTACACATGTATATAGTAGTGTATGGTTCATCAAATGAGGTGCATCATTTTTCACGAATCTTAATAGGGAATGGTCTATGAATATGAAAAATATAATGGTATTGATGTCTTCCTAGGAGATGAATTAATAAAAAAAATCATGGGACATGGAATATTTAAGATGCTTCTAAAATATGGAAGGATTAGAACTCTCCCTAGAGTTTTTCACATTCAAAATCTATCCAGTAGCCTAATATATGTTAGAAACGTGGATTATTCATGTGTGGATACTTTATTAGGAAAGCAAACCTGAAAAATGGTATGAGGAACAATGGTGTTGATGAGGGGAGTTCGGTGTGGAACTCTGTAAAACTTTCTAAGAAGTACTTATATTAATGGGTGTAACAATTAGAATGTCCCCAAGAAGAGAAATAAAGAAGATAGGATCCATACTATCCCTAGAAATAAGACCATGTTGTGGCATTAAATATCGGGACATATTGGAGAAAAGGGCCTTCAAACACTACATAGTAAAGGTATGGTTGAAGGTATGCCTATTTGCACCCTAGATTTTGTTTTTTGTGAACATTTCATATATGGTAAAAAGAGTCAAGAAATATTCCCATATAGTTCTACAATAGAAAAGGGGATATTAGAGTTGGTACATAGTGATGTGTTCATACCCATGTCTGTTCCATAACTAGGTAAAAATATGTATCATGTTTCATTCATATATGATTTCTCAAGGAACACGTGGATTTGATTTCTTAGGAATAAATATGAGGTATTCAATAGATTTAAAGAGTTTAAGGTTCCGGTAGAAAATGATATAGAGAAGAAAATAAAGGTGTCGAGGATAGATAATGGTGGATAATTCTACGAGAATGAAGTCGATTATTTATGTAAGAAGTGTGGTATATAAAGGAAGAATACTACTCCATACACACCTCAACAAATCAAGGTTGAAAAAAGGATGAATAGGACGTTGATGAAAGAGACAAGGAGCATCCTCAATGGTGCTAGGTTAGGACAATAATTATGGGTAGAGGAAGCGGGTATTGCATGTTACATGGTAAATAGATCACCCTCATAAACATTGGTTGAAAAAACTTTGCATGAGGTATGGATTGGTAAGAAACCCTCTATTGAACATCTTAAAGTGTTTGGTTGTGATGTGTATGTGCATGTTTCAAAGGAAAATAGGAGTATGATGGATAATAAAGATGAAAAGTGTATATTTACTGCTTATAAGTATGGTATGAAATTTTATAAGCTTTGGAACCTAGAAACTAAGAACAATATTTATAGTTGGGATGTCATTTTTAGAGAGGTAAAAGATGTTCCCAAATAGGAATTCATACCAAGAGAAGAATAACCTAAGAAAATAGAGTTTGATTTGGATGATCCAAAATATGACTTAATAAAAGAAGATGAAGCAAAAGAAGAAGAACCTCATACCCTAGTATTAAGGAGATCAATGAGGGAAATAAGGAAACCACAGAGGTATATTCCACTTGATTTTCATGATAATCTGTCTTTACCTATTACTAATGATGATCTTAGAAATGTCAGGGAAGTAATGAATTAAAAGGATAGTAAATTATGGAATAAGGCCATGGTAGTAGATATGAATGTCTTGGATAAGAATAAGGCTTGGGATCTAGTTGATTTTCCAATTGGAAGAAATACAAATGGAAACAAATGGGGTTTTAAGAAGAATTTGAATGGAGAAGGAAAATTTGATAAATACAAATCTCGGTTAATATCAAAAGGTTATTCCCGAGTAGAGGGAATTAACTTTGGTGAATTTTTTTCTCTTGCTTCCAAGTTAACTTATGTTAGATTTGTTTTTTCTATCGCTACTACTTTTTATTTTGATGTAGAACATATGGATGTGAATAAAACATTCCTACAAGGGGATCTAGAAGAATAAATTTACATGAATCATCCAAAAGGATTTGCAGTGAAGGGAAAGAAAAAGTTGGTATGTAAGCTAAAGAAGTCACTATATGGTTTGAAGAAATCACCTAGGATGTGGTACCAAAATTTTGACACATACATCCTTCGATTGATATTTGTAATAAGTAGGGATGATCACTATGTATATTCCAAGAAGTTTGGTAATCACTCCATTTATGTAGTGTTGTATTTGGATGGCATGTTGCTGGTAGGAAATAACATCGATGTTATACAAGAGGTGAAATTTCATCTATCCTCCAAATTTGACATGAAGGATCTCATCGTTACTAACTTCAATTTGGTAATGGAGATTAAAGGGGATCATCAAAGCATGAAAATCCGGTTGAATCAAGGAAAAAATGTTGAGACTATAATGTACCCTAGTCCCACTGAGGAACATTATGAGGGGAAAACATGTTAAAAATTAATATTTTCTAATTAATAATTCTTGGTATCTTACCAAATACATATCACACACAAATTTAACCATTTATGATACTATAATTCTCAATGCATATAAAACATAAAGAAAACCATGAATGTAATTGTTCAAGAAAAACAACAAACACCCAAAATTCATATAAAATATTTACACAATAGAATATAATCATAAAAACAATATAAAAATTATCTTTTAATAGTTAACCAACTAGTTGCATATGAAGGATGAACCTCCCAGTGATAGGAATTGTTGTTTTTTTTTTCTCAACAACAGGCCACCCCTTAGCTAAGGCTATGAGTCCACAAGGAAATATGGCCCTCCTAGATATCCATGATCCACACTTAGTATCCCAAAACCTAGGTTATACTATGATAATAGTTCCAATACTCCAACTCTCTTCCCCACAACTTGCACAACCCAAGGAAAGTAACCCTTCACTGCTCACATTCTCTCACACAATACCATTTGTTTATTAGGGATTCCAATGCACTCAATTGGCTAGGAATGTCTCAGGTGGAGACTTAAAAGAAGTCTCAATTTCTCAATGAGTTCTCACAACAACCTTCACAAGTCTCTGGAGTCATTTCCTCAACATGAAAACATACTACAATATTATAGCCCATTTTTGTAGGCACACATGCCTCTTTTTCAACATCAGACACATCCAAACAATGGGTTCTTTCAAGTAGAACATGGTTAGTGATCTTCCTAGAACTCAACTCTCTTCTTAATGCCTAAAGTATTCCTATAAAACCTGTCTCTATTCTCCACATGAATTTTCCTTCCCCCACCCCCCCCCTTGCTTTCTTAACTCACAATCTTACCAAATATGATTGTACTTCAAACCATATGATCCAATAACTATCAGATGTTATTTCTCACACCCGCCCTCTTACATGAGTTAAATGATTATGTTTGGGAACACTCAACAACAAATATAAGGTTACAGACAATGATAATAATTCACGAAATGTGGGTTGGATTAATACCCATGAATAATCCCCTCCTTGGACCCCTCTCTCTTATGGGATCATATCCCCCCATTGTTTTCATCCCTCTCATATCACATCCAATGATTACTACTTTTATTAATTTTTCAATGCACATAATATACAATATTTCCCCCAACCACATTAAATCAATATGGGATCTTCGCCCCGACACATCGGCTCACTATCCCAATTAATATTTATACAAATACTTTATAATTTGCGGGGATTAAAACTAGGTATGTTATAGAGATGATATTGCAAAGGTTTAATATGAAAGGGTGTAAAGCAATCAAGGTTCCTATTCTTGTAGGTGCAAATTTATCTATAGACCAGTGTCCCAAGAAATAGGATGAGGAAGAGGACACACCCCATGTTTCATATGCTAGTGTGGTTGACAGTTTGATGTATGAAATGGTATGTACTAGACCAGACATTGCACATGCAATAGGATTTTTGAGAAGGTATATTTTAAAACCAGGAAAGGATCATTGGACAACAGTAAAGACGATGTTCATGTATTTGTGTGGCACTACTAGTCATGGATTGTGCTACCAAAGAAGACAGGGATTGGAAAAAGTGTTTGACACACACAGGTTTGTTGATGCATATTGGGTTGGAGATCTGGATCATAGAATATATACATGTGGGTATGTGTTTAATATATTTGGAGGAGAAATCAGTTGGATGAACAAAATACATGTAGTGGCACTCTCAACTATATAAGTTGAACACATGGAAGCAACTCATCGACATGGATGATTTTAGGGGCTAAATTTCGCTCATGGGCTAATTTTCCATGGTTTTTCCAAAAACAAGATTCGTTATTTTAAAAATGATTTGCCCAAATTCTATGGGATAAAATTATTTTACCTTAAAAATCACCAAAATTTTATAAAAACTATATAAAATACTTATAATTTGAATATTTTTACAAAAATATCGCCAAACATTTATAGTAGGCATATGAAGGATTAGCAACATTCGCCAAGGTTTCTAAATTTTAAAATAAATTTCCATCCTTAAAATCATCCCTGCTCATGGAAGCAAGGAATAAATATGGTTACAAAGATTGTGTTTAGGTATTAGATTGATACAACAAGTAGTAAGATTATGTTTTTACAGTCATAGTGAAATCTTATTGGAAAGTTACTTATCTTATCATTTAAATACAAAACATATTGATGTTCAGTATCACTTTGTGAGAGACATGGTTGAATAAAATAAGGTATTCTTGGATAAGGTTGACACTTTGAACAATGTTGTAGATTAATTGAAAAAATATGTGAGCATCAAGAAGTTATCCCGGTGTAGAGAAACAATGGGCATTGATGCCCTGTGTAACACCCTTGTTTCCCCCAGCTTGTAAATATAACTATAACTTTCCAAACGACTATGGGAAGACTAAATATGTGTGGATGTTGGAATTGATTAACCTTTTTGTTATAAAAGGTAATGGATGCAATTATGTTATTAAAATCAAATGGATATTGTTGCATAACTATTGAAGGGGTTTTCAAAGGTAGATCATGATTCTATGAGAGGGATGGTGAGGGGAACAAACAATGGTTGAGATGACCCCCACAAAACCAATACCTTACAGGATTTAAATTATTTAGACCCAGAACCATTCTCTGGCCCATAAATAAATTACTAGTCAGGATGGTAGTTGTGAAGCCCTCCTCAAGAGTTAATTAGCAAATGGGCAGAGTACCCATCTAAAATAATTCTTGACTTGACCACGAATGAGGGATTCATAACCACGCAATATTGTTGAGGAAGGAAAGAAAAGAAGTGAATTTTTGGGAAGAGGGGATTGAGAAAAAGAGGAGTGGAGAGACCATTCTTCAAAAAAAGAGAGAAGAGTGTGTTCATCTCTTTGGTTCTGAGGAGAACTGAACAAAAAGGTTTCTTCAAGTGAGAGAATTCATTGACATTGTTTTTAGTCCAAGGTGATAAATGGGGCTGTAGGAAGATGTGTGACTGAGGAATCACTCGTTGCAAGCCCCCTTGTTTGGTGAAGAGAAAACCAATTTCCAAGTACTTGTGGGAGGAGGAGAATGGCCTCCATCCATGATTTTCGTTGAACAAGAAAGAAGAGTCTCTCTCAGAGCATCATGGTATAGCTAGGGGGTTTCCAACGGTAAATATGTTTGGGAATGGTCATCCTTACAGTTGGGTGGAAACGGGAACCCCTCTCAACAATTGCTTCACTATTTGGTTCCTTGATAAGTTCGCATACCCTGTGTGCTAGAATTGAAATGACGATTGAATGTCTTTATCTAAGATTTAAAATTTTCATTTTATGATTAATAATAGAAAAAAAAATTAAAAAAAATCTATGAACCCCTTCCTTTGAATGGTTTCTGGTTTCCTCCTCTTAGTAGTAGGAGAACCATTGGGCATGGGTCTTCAAAAGGATTTAGGAATAATTTTACAGTTCCTGTAATGGTCGAGAAATATATTTCCCTATTTTATAACTTACATTTTGTGAATGGAAGAAAATCCCTTCAATATAGTCATCCAAGAGACCACAATATTATACCCATGGCCTGAACAAAATATTGGCTAAGAACTATGAGTGTAGAATTTGGAGCTCAATAAAGTTCCATATGACTGGGACCTTGGAACCCTTCGCTAGGTCTGAAAGGAGCTAAGCTATCCTAGCTTCAGAACTCCAGGAGTACAGGGCTCTGGGACCTTATGGACTTACCACCCTCAAACCATTGGAAGGAAACCTGTTGTTACGGTTACCAGCGAGGTTGACCGACATCTAGCGATTTCCTTAACCGTGACCATGGGATCTATCCCATCGTTAAGCCTTGACCCACTTACTATTTTTGAAGTAATGAGAACCGTAAATCCATAGATGATTTGGGATCTCCCATAATCATTGGATCTATGTCACGTTCAGTCCAACGTTGACCAATCCAAGTGAAAATGAGTGTTAAACAGGTAGAACCCTTGAACACCGAATTTGCAAAGCGACGAGGACCATCGATCCGAGGATCGTTCGAGATCCCTCCTCACCATTGTATCTAGACCATGGTCATCCTGACACTTACCACTCTAGGAGTAAAAATGAAATTACACAGTGGATCCATCAGACATCGAAGTTGCGAAGCAATGGAGGCCATAGATTTATGTATCTACGTGGACCCATCTCGACCATGAGATGTAAGGGGTATCGAGAGGCTATTGGCGGGGGTTCAGACTTTGGAGCTCCAAGATATTTATGGGTAGGAGAAGATAGAGATTCCTGGAGGTTGTTTGTCTGGAGTGACGTCGACCAATGTTCGACATGTCACCTATCACCTTGATTACTCCTTTTTATAGACCTTATATACCAATTGTAATGTGACACATGTATCCCATTGATAGGGCCACATGTAATATATTCCCCTTGCCACATGTCAACCCTGGGTACATGCTTGCATGGAAAAATAGTTTGTGGAATACCCAAGGCACTAGGAGTTTGGAACTTCGGGGAATTTGGGACGCTGGGGTTAATTCGGTCGAAGGCTCGAATCCACATGTCCTTTCTTTTGTAGTTTATGCACTACCACATGTAAGTGTGGGCCCTTTGGGAGTTTGAGAATTTTGAACTCTCGAGGTTTGGAGTGGTGTGATTGGATGAGTCAAAATGGGCCGAAGGCCTAAATTTACTTTCCCGCTCCTTGAAGCTATCATACAATTTAAATATAATTAATTAAATGAAAAGGGACCCTCTCTAATTTGAGATATTTTGGTTCCTAAGTACATGAGGAGGAATCTCGTCGAAGTTTGAAGACTTAGGCACTAATTAATGTTAATGAATCCAAATGTCTTGGAGATTTTGTTAAAGAGCGATATTTTTCTTTGTTAATGGTTAATTAACCTAGTAAACCTATAGGAGATAGAAAAATGTAAACTCCAGGATGGAAGAGTCTTTGTATACTATATTGATGTGTAGTTCCAAGTGATAGGGAGCCACATGGGTGCCATTTAGCTATAAGGGACTCCATTTAATGAAGGATTAAAGAACCTTGAAGGACCATAACTTGCAATCCAGAGCTCAGATTCTAGCATGGTAGCAATCATTGGGAAGCTCTTTCTGAGTAGAAGGTGATGGAGGTATTGGGAATAAGATTCAAGATTATTGAGAAAAGAGAAATTTTGATGCCCCATCCCTTAAAAAGGTACTTTAGGTGTTGGGTGTGTTACAAAGTGGTATCAGAGTGGGAAACAACACTTGGCCTGCTTGGGCTCATGAACGAGTTGCATAAAAATATTATTAGAGAAACTTTAAGGGGTAACCCCCTATCTTACTCCATTCATAAGAAACTTATCTAAAACAGTGATGAAAATAGGAATGAAACTTTATGTTGTTGTTTTATGTTTTAAAAATATGAACTGTGTGTTATTCATAAACTAATTGATAATTAAATAATAGAAAATGTTTTATCTTCACTCATGCAGTCGGTGGATAAATGGAAAGCTACAACATAAAGGATGGTGACACGCCATGAGTTGGATAAAATATCCCACAGTAGAGAAGAATAATATGATGAGAGGAGGGTGGTGGAAACCCCTCTAGATTTGTCTGAAACAGTAAAAATCCTCAAGGCGGAATTACAGATTTTTAAGGATGACAATGAAAGGTTGATAAAAGAATAGGAAAAGAAAACTAAAATTAATGTAGTCCTACTACAAAGCCTATCAAATATACAAAGGAAGATGAAATATGGACCAACAAGTAGCCATCTGAATAGAAATCATACTAAGAAGACACAAATTCCACCTGAGATATGAAATCATGGTTCTAAAAGTGGCCACACAAGGAGGATCACCTCAAAGAAGGCCCAACATGGAGCAAAGAGACACTAAACAGAAGAATCCTCTAGTGAAGAAACTGACAAATCCAAGGATTATTCTAGTAGCAAGACTAGTTCACATTCCCAGAGGAGAAGAAATAAGAGGAAACATTCCAAGAGCCATGACCCTGAAGAGTTTAATAAATCCATACCAACCACTTTTGATGGAGAAATTCAGAAGGGGGAAGAAGAAAAGGTTTGGCTACTAGGATTGAAGAAGTATGTTAGAGTCCATGACTACTCTGAAAACTTAAATGATCGAATAGCCATTTTCAACTTGAACTGAAAGGCCTCCATTTGGTGGGAGGACCTTAGGAATGTGAAAGGAATCCATGAGAAGGATGTGTCATGGAAACAATTTGAGAAGTACTTCAAGAAGAAGTATTTTTTATAAAAATATTTCTATGGGAAGACCAAGGATTTCTATGAACTCAAGCTCGGGAAACTCACAATAGATGAATATATCAACAAATTTCTTGAGCTAATAAGGTATGTTCCCTACATAAAGGATGAAAAGGTAAAAATGGAATGCTTTGTTAGTGGAATGTATCATTCCTTTAGGGACATAATTGAATTTGATGAGCCAAATACTTTAGAAGATATTATCCGGAAGGAAAGGTATTTCTATGAGAAATTCAAGAATAAGACATAACCTCATGAGGACTAGAAGAATAAAATTAATTATGGATTCAAGAAGAATGATTTTAAAACCTCAATATTTAAGAACCATGCAAAAAATTCTAAGATGAGCCTTCCTACTAAAAGTGTATATAAGCATAATTTCCCATCTCGGAGTGGTAATAAACCCTTTGAAGCATCCCTAGGAAAGACTGATAACACAAAGAGATAACCCTTTAAATTTTGGGGTTGTGGAGAAGAAAATATGTTGAGGGACTGTCCACATAGGAAACATGACAATAAGAGGGTCTACAAAATCTAGGAGGATACCATAGTCAATGATGTGGCTAGGAGAATGCCACAAATTTATGCAGCCTTGGATAATAGACAAGCTAACCACCAAGCCTCGGTGGTGGAGATGGAAGGTATGATTTCCAACCATCTAGTTTCCATTTTAATTGACCCTAGTTCTAATATGAGTTATGTTGACCCTCAAGTTGTTGAGAAATATAAATTGCAGCAAGTAAAACATGTTAAATCATGGTTGGTACAGCTAGCCACTGGAACCAAAATAAAGGTAGCATAGGTCATACCATCATGCCAATTCATTATGAATGGATTACCCACCCAAGCAACCCTAATCATGTTCCCTTTAGGATCCTATGACTTGTTGATTGGCATGGACTAGTTGGATTCCCATAAAACCAAGTTGTACTATTACAATAAAACTTTGGAGTGTGAAGATGAAGAAGGGAGAAAAATAACCCTACAAGGAATTCAAAATCTTGTCTCAGTGAGACAAATATCAGCCCTTCAAGTGAAGAAGTATTGCAGAAAATGATGTCCTTTGTATGTAATACAAGTGTTGAAGACAATAAACCAAGCCTATAGGACCATACCACATTAAGAGAATATAAATATGTGTTTCCAGAAGAGGTACCAGGTCTACCTCTGAGAAGAAATATTGACTTTTTAATAGAACTTGTACCAGGAGCGGTGCCAGTGTCTAGAACACCGTATATAATGAGTACACCAGAGCTAGTTGAGCTCAAAATACAACTAAAGGAGATGTTAGACAAAGGATACATTCGGCCTAGTGTGTCTCCATGGGGAGCATCAGCCTTGTTTGTGAAAAACAAGGATGGCATACTCAAGTTGTACATAGACTATAGACAACTCAATAATATGACCATTAAGAATAAGTATCCCTTGCCAAGGATCGATGACTTGTTTGACCAGTTAAGGGGTGCTAAAATTTTCTCCAAGATTGACTTGAGGTTTGGATACCATCAAGTCCAAATTAAGGATGAATACATCCACAAAACAACCTTTGGGACAAGGTATGGGCACTATGAATTTTTGGTGGTGCCATTTGGACTTACTAATGCACTAGCCACTTTTATGTGCTTAATGAATAATGTACTAAGTAAGTTCCTAGATAGATTTATGTTGATTTTCATTGATGATATCCTAATATATTCTAATATTAGGGAAGAAAATGAAGAACATATCAAGTTAGTTCTGCAAGTGCTAAGAGAACATCATATCTATGTTAAGTTTAGTAGGTGTGACTTTTCCAAAAACAAATACATTACTTAGGCCATATTATTTTTGAAGAAAGTACGGTTGTTGATCCTCACAATATCATATCCATTATGGATTGGCCTACCCCAAAGGATGTATCTGATATCGAATCCTTTATGGGCCTAGAAGGATACTATAGAAGGTTCATAAAAGGATTCTCCAAGATTGGTTTCCCAATCACCTCCCTTTGAAAAAAGGGAGTTAAATTCATTTGGACACCAGAATGTGAAGATAGATTCCAACAGATGAAATACCTTCAAACTAATGCACTTGTGTTGAATATTGAATACCCAAATAAGGAATTCCTTGTGTGTACAGATTCCTACAAGGAATGGCTCAAAAGAGTCCTTATGCAAGAAGGACATGCGATTTTCTATGAATCGAGAGAATTGAATGAGCATGAAATCAATTATGTGACCCACAATTTGGAATTGGCTACCATAGTACATTCTTTAGAAATGTGGATAAATTACCTCCTAGGTAGAATATTTGTGCTTATGACAGATCATAGTGGGTTGAGATATTTGTTTGATCAACCAAACTCAATGCTAGAGAAGCTAGATGGATGGCTCTCCTTAGTGAGTTTGATTTTGAAATCAAACATATCAAAGGAAAATAAAATAGGGTGGTTGATTCCCTTAGCAGAAGAATTAAAGTGATTCACTTGGAAACTATAAGCACTTGTGAAATAGATGTTAGGGAGAGATTCGAAAGTGCACAAGAAACATATGCATTTTTCAAGACTATGAAATCATACTTAGAGAAAGAGCCCACAGGGATGAAGTATGAAGGTTATCAATTGTTGAATGATGGCATTCTAACTTATAAAGGTAAGTTGTATATTCCAAATTGTGACGACTTGAAGAGGTTCATAATGGATGAACTACACAAAATACCATATATCGGTCATCTTGGTTATCATAAAATGATTACAACCAATAGGATTTTTTTTTTTGGCCTAGACTGAAAAAGGACATAGCTAATTACTTAGCTAAATGCCTAGTCAATAGGTTAAGGTAGGCCACTGACATCCAACAAGGTTGTTGCGGCCCCTACCAATCCCATAATGTAAATGGGAAACCATCTCCATGGATTGCATCATAGGGTTACCAAAATCAACCAAACAGAATGACTTCGTCATGGTAGTTGTGGACAACCTGAGAAAGGTTGCTCACTTTATTCCCATCAAACCAACTTGCAAGGAAATATATATTGCCAGTATTTTCATGAAATAAATATTTAGACTAAATGCCATGCGTAACAAAATCACCCTAAAATTTATGGGTAGATAGAGAGGGTAAACCAAGTGTTATAGGACATGTTAAGTATGCATGTAATATATCATCCCAAGAAGTGGGAAGACTACTAACCACTGGTGGAGTTTTATTATAACAATGGCTATCAAGATTCATTGAATATGATCCCTTTTGAGGCCCTTTATGGTAGACAATGCAATATTCCAATCAGTTGGAATAACCCAGTAGACAGAATTACAAGTAGGCCAAATATGCTAAAGGAAATGGAACAACAAGTCTTTCAGATAAAAAAAAATATGAAAACAACTCAAGATAGACAGAAAATATATTTTGACAGAAAAAGGACTCCTTGAGAGTTCAAAGTAGGGGATGATGTGTATCTCTGAGTTAGACCCAGAAAATGTTCCTTGAGAATGGGAGCCTATGCCAAGTTGGCACTTCGATATTGTGGACCCTTTGAAATTTTGGATAGAGTGGGACTTGTAGCATATAGATTTCTGGCCCTTGAACAATTTTTAAGGATCCTTGGTCATGTTTGACCTATTTTGGGACTTCGACAGGCTATCGAAGGAAGATCGCAAGTCAAAGCGGAGATCACGGGATCTCAACCCCTTTTTAGGAATTTTTGGGTTTTGAGCTATGTAACGGGTATGGGAATGTCGGCCCATGGTTTTACCCATGTTTAGGCCCTTTTTGTAATGTATAAATAGAAGTCTAGGCGAGGTAATTAAAGAGGGGAGAAGGTCTTTGGGTACTGTTAAGTGCTAAGTGCAAGTGTGGATTGTAGATACTTCATGCATACTGTGTGAGACTTGCAGAGATAAGTGCAAGTGATTGTAAGAGAATTTGGAATGGATTTGTGTTGTAACTCAGGGAAGGAGGATCTAGTGGAGTGCGCATAGATCTCCTTGTTGTAGGAAAATCTCCCTGCGGACAGGTAGATTGCCTCAAAGAGCTAGACTCTAACTCTAAGACAGAAAGTGCTTAATGTGGACACTGACTTCATTTCAAATATATACAAACTAATACATGAGAAGGAAGGATAATATAAGAAACTCTTTATCGATGTTTGTCCCTGCACACTCCAAATCGACCTCCAAACTCTCGCTCCTCGATGAGTTCTGTAGACAAACAAAGTACGACCGCTTCCTACTCTATTGATATTATCTTGAGAACAGATCTATCTATAAACGATAAGTTCATGTAAGATCAAACACAAACTAGAAAGAAATAGGCCAAGCGTGTCATATTAATGAGAATAATGACAACAGTACTTACAATTGTAGATGCGAATGCGACAACTTCATCAAGTCCCCTTCGTCTAACCCTTGCTCGATAGATCCACAGCCTAGATGATAGCAGCTTCACTGATCACTCTTCTTTGGCTGACTGTGTGTTTCCTATGAGATCATAGGTTTCATGCTATCAATTATTCCCCCTTTTCACCATCATAGAGCTTGCTTATATAGTTTAAGAGAAGCTTAACCTCTTGAGTTATCCTTAGAACAAGTTGAGGAATTCCCTCCTTGGATCAGGGATATCCTAATGGACCCAAGAATTTAAATGCAACTGCCTTCCAAACTTGAAATATCCTCCCCTTATTCTCCTCAACGGGCCAACTACTGCCTCAGATTAGACAACACTCCCTCAAAAGGGGCATCAGAGCGCTATAGCGCTCCCTAGGTAGCTTGAGGGGAGTGCCAGCGCTCCAAGTATGGATAGCGCTCCTTCAGAGGGGTAGACAAGCGTTATAACTCTCCCTGAGACCTTATAGGGGAGCACCAGCACTCCTAAGGCTGATCTAGAGGAGTGCTCACTTTCCAAACCTTTGTTTAAGAGCTCCTCTCAGGTGATAAGAGTTCCTTGACTTCAGTTAATCATTTTCCTTCCTCCAAATCAAGTGTCTGAGTTATTCTAGATGTATTTTTGGTGTTGTCATCATGGCAGTATGCTTTGTTTGATGTTTGCAACACTTGTGAATGTCATGCGACACTTGAGACAGTTGAGAGGATCATGCGACACTTGTGACACTTATCGAAGTGAGCAATATTGAGGTGTAACAGATTTCCCCCCAAAGTATGAAGTTAGAAGATGCAAACTGATAAATGAAATGCTTTGTATATGTTCAAGAAAGGGTATAGACTCGGAGAACCTGACAGAAACTGCACACAAACATCCAACAAATATCATGACATATTTCAAAACCCAAGGCAGGCATACCTATGCTTGGGTGATCAAGACTTGCAAGATATGGCCGCCATAAAATACATTGCGGATCCATAATTATATTGATGAAAATGTATAGCCACCGGGAATACAACGTGGATCTATACTCTGATGATTTGAACTGATCATAGCCATGAATAATACACAGTGGATCCACAAGATGACAAGACATAGCCACGACCAATACAAAGTGGATCTATGTAACAGTGTATGCATCATTTGTCCAAGAGAAACTCCTTCACAACCTGGGCAAAGCATATATTAAAGTGGTCACTCAACCCAGGGTCTTCTTACCGATCCCAATGTGGTACGATCCTAACCATGTGAATAGATGTCCTGATGTCGAACATGGAAGAAACCACTTGATTATCGTTCAATGGTGTGAACCATTAACAAGTGCGAGGGAGATCACCATTAATGCCAATGATTCCCAAGGTACCTTAGTACATTCCAGCGAATGTGAATAGATGAGCTGAGGTCGAACACCCATGGAATCATCCGATCAGAGGTCAATGATGTAAACCTACTGTCGAATGTGAGGAGGCCTACCATTGAGGCATGCAGGTCCCAAATTACTAATTGGTTTCTAAGCCTGATTTCTGGATAATGTGTTGAAGTTGACAGGAATAGACTCGTCGAGGGAGGGCCTTGATGTATCCCCCATCAACGACACAAAACAGACATAGAGATGTAATTCGTAGATCAAATGGACATGGACTGACACAGGTTTTGAGGCAAGATATTTGGGATGGTTGACTCTAGAGGCAGATAATTCCCTTGAACACTGAGGCACAACAACAAAACATGACATGGACCAAAACTATGCAGTGGATACTATGACTTGCGTCGTGTGACCCAAAGGAGTGAAAGGAACTCAAAGGGTTGGCTCAGTGCAGAGGTTCAGCGAATTATGATGCGTGCAGATGACAAAGTGTCATGTTCAAGGGCGACACTAAGAATTGTCAGATAATGTTCTCAAGAGACTGCTTGGCTTGCTTCTTTCATTTTTTCCCCCATCCAGATAGACGAGTACCTCTTTTTTATTTAATGAGCTCGAGGAGGGTAACACATGCTCGATATAACTCACCTTCGGTAATTTCCTCTTCCTTTGTTTAGCGAACTGGAAGAAATAAGGGTTCGATCCCGTATGGGCCTGTCGATGTGTGTTTTAGCGAGTCCAAATATAGAAAACTCGAAGGTTTTTCAAGATTATAGAGTTTGGAAAAACACTTAAAAGAGAACTCTCTCAGTTCCTTTTTCGTACAGTAGTCTAACGAGACCGAAAAAGAAATAAACTATCGCTCAAAATACGCCCTTTCGAACCTTTTAACGAGTGTGAAAGGAAGCAAGGTCACTTGACAATCTTTTCATATTTAGAGAGTCTGAAAAGAGCTTAAAGGAGACTCCAGGGGGTTCCTTTTTTCTGTGTCCATGCGGGTCCGAAAAAGAGATAAAAGTCTACCCGATTGCATTCTCATGTATTTACGAGCACGAGAAAGAACAAAGACTAAGCTCGGTATGCCCCCAGCTTGAAATCTAGTGGCTTAGCTCCAGAATGATCATCAAAGGCTGGAGACATTCCCCCCAAGCTTCAATTCATTCACCGACTTTGAGGTTGTCACCAATTTCTGTGCTAGATAGAGAAAAAGGATACAGGTGGATGAAATGAAGGTTCAAGAGAGGTGATTGTTTCATTTTTTAACGAGCTTGACACAGGAAAAGAACTATGCTTAGGACCTCTATTTCATTTTTTAATGAGCTTGCCACAGAGAAGAGAAACTATGCTCGTGGTTTCGTCTGGATCATGGATTCCAAGAGGATAATGCTCTGGAAGGGTACCATGTCAATGGATAAAACTTGGTCATGGCTTCCAAGAGATCTTTATCCGATGGAAGACAATCACTCTGGAAGGAACACATGTCGAGGCCCGTGACAGGGGTAAGGATTTCGAGCTCCAATAACCCTACCGAAGAGATCACCATGTCAACTACCGGATCCAAATCATCGGAAGTTGAGGTCATGGGATACAATGCCACATAATTGACATGCGGCGGGGGTGATACTATCTGCATATAAGAACCACTTAGGGAGGTAACCCATTCAGGGCCGATGAATGAAAGTTGATCAATAGTCAAAATTCTTCCATTGTGAGGGAAAGATATCACACGGAAAAGGGTGGATACAAGACCTTTCATAGAATAGACATAATCTCTCCCAAGGAGTAAAGAAAAATCCAAGGGGTCTCGGACTACCATGACATCGATAAAGACATTTTTCCCTCCCAAATTTACAGGAAACTGAGGAAGGATCCCTAAAGGTTGACTAGTTCTTCTGTTAAAAGCTAACAAATTCTGCGTAACCGACGCAAGATGAGGACAACCCAAAGCATGCCAAGCAACAGAGGAAAAAATACTAACAGACACACCTTCATCTATCAGCGTTTGAGGAATGACCCGACCACAAACCTGTACTGTAATCTGGAAAGGAATGTGAGAGGGAACACGAGATCTAGTTAGCGCACCCCAATCAAAAAGGATGGCCTCATTACTTGGAGGGGGTTTCACAGGAGAAGGAGGAATGCCCCCCAGTACGGTAGAGTCTATATTAACGAGAAAAACATGGGCAGTATCGGGTTTACTCTCTAGAAGGAGAGTAGGATCGACCAATGATTGGATCAGATCAACCAATGGTGGACTTGGATAGACCACTTTGGCACTCTTCATAGGAAGAGTAGGATTGACTGAGGAAGGGACTGGATCAGTCACTTTGACATTCCTCAATGGAGGAATGGGATCGACCGATGGTGAAACTAGATCGACCACTTTGGCACTCTTTAGAGGAAGAGTGGGACTGACCGAGTAAGGCACTGGATCAGTCACTTTGGCACTCATGAAAGGAGGAGTGGGATCGACCGATGGCAGAACCGAATCGACCACTTGAGTTTCATTCTCCAAGGGAAGAATGGGGTCAACGGGTGGAAACAGATCGACTACTTTGGTGTCACTCTCTAACGGGAGAGTGGGATCGACTGAGGATGAAAATAGGTTGACCACTTTGGTTTCACTCTTTTGATGAAGAGCGAGGTTGATCGATGACAGAACTGGATCAGCTACTTGGGTTTGTGGTTCAATCGAGGAGGAAACTAGATTGACCACCTGATCAATCGGACTGACTGGGGATGGAACCGGATTGACCAGTCCATCAACCAATGATGGGTTGGAGGAAACCTTACGATAACCTTTTGGAAGTTGAAGTTTTTCCAAAAGAGAAGAAGCCTCGTCCATGCGAGGACGAAGGTGAGAGTAATGATTACCTTTACATAACATGCAAGGGAACTTGACAGTTTTCTTCTTCTTACCAACCTGAACATCACTAGTTGATGGGGTATCATTGACATGACCGATAGAGGCCAATGACATGGAGGACCACATTTCTAAGACCTGGGTAACACCGGGGCAATCCCTCAGAAAGTGGTCACCCTTACAAAGGCTGCAAGGGAATTTGGGTTTTAGATTCTTCATTTTAATCTTGTTGACCTCATCAACACTCCCAGTACTATTAATAGTAACTTGTTTCTTAGAGCCAACATCTGATGGTGTTGGGGCCTTTTTCCTTTTTGGGTTCTTCTTCTTCTTCTCTTTTCGTTTCTTCTTCTTCTGACCAACCTGGCTACTTGCTTTAGAGATTTCACTAGGCAAAGAAGGAGAAATGGAAGGATACTTGATGGATGAAGAAGGTGAAAATTCAACGTGAGGTTGATGTGTGGGTGGTGTAGTGACATCCAAAGTATTAGGTGCAACTGAAACATTAGGAGGATTCAGGATCACCAGAGTGGGGAACAACCAAACTGGTAATCCAATAGTGAGTCCTGGAAGACTCAGTGTGGCAACATATGGAGGACCAAAGTTTCCAAACGAAGGAAAGGTATAAGGTTCCCCAGGAGAAGGGGTTCCTCTATTGGTACTCCCAGGATTCGATGCCATTATCATTGACTCGACCTAAGGTCCACTAAGTAAAATAAACAACACATGCTACGAATCTAAGAAGAAATCAATCAAACAAACCTTCCTACGATGAAACCACTAGTTGGTGATGAAATCCAACGTCGCGAGATCAAAATAGAAAGGGGCGTTGATAGAGCGGGTGGATCAGTTATGTTGGCGACCTGCTTAATGGACTTACGCCTTGGTGCAAGATTCCATGCAGTAATTGTGGATTTACCCTCCAAGGAGCCCGAGTGAGTTTGACCAACGGCTGTTCCAGGTACAGTGAGACTTCCCTTCACCGTCACCTTGTGTGAGACCCTAAAGATTATGGCCAGTAAGGTTACCAATTCGTAGTCAGCCCCTGGGTGGGTACAGTCGACAGTCTAGATGAAACGTATGGGTAGGATAACAAGTCCAAAATCAACCCGAAAGGCTCCCACACATAATCGTGGGTATACCTTCCAGTGACCCCCAATATACGATCCGACCACTACAAACAGTTGAACCATGGAGGGATAATCTCCATAACTCACCCGAATGCGACCTCGTGCGTAACCCCTGTGTGAGAGGGGGATCCCATGCAGACTAATACGACAATTGGATTTAACTCTCCCTACCACAAGATACTAAGTTTGTTCGATATCTTTGGAAAGTTATCCTTTCAACCTATTCCAAATCCCTACACCTTAAACTAATGTAGGTTTGCTAACAAAGATGTAAAAAGTATGATAAATTTTAGTTAAGCATTGATTTTAATGGTTGTTGTTTACTCAGAGGGTGTACGAAAGTGAAACTAATGGAAGGATGACTCAATTCCCAAAAATATGCATGAAATATGATAAGCAATCGTTTCTTTTCAATGAATACCTATTTAAGGGAAAGAGGAAGAGTTGTTTTCACTATCAAACACTTGATAAGGAATGCCCTCAATCAATTTTGTTCTCAATCAAATCCAATATGATGCTACAACATTTCAGAAATGCAAACTAATATGAAAACTAATCATTAATATGTACTTTTGTCGTTTGTATGCGAATGATAATCAATTCAATGAAAAATTTCTCTTGCCAACTACCCTTTCAGATCAAGGAGATTCAGACAAGAATATGCAAATTTCGCACAAACAACACACCCTTTTTTTTTTTTTTTGCAATCAAACAAGAGAAAGAAAACCAAAAACGCAGAAGGAAGGATAAAGAGATTGGATCAGATGACCTCAAAGAACCAAATGAGAAGAGTTACAGACTTCAAATGTCCTTCACCGGAGTTCCCGCTCAGTCGGATAGGAGAGGAAAAAAGCAATGGATCGATTTCAAGCTCTCAACATCAAAAACTCAAAAAGAATGAAGAAGGGCATAAAATATGAAAAATAAGGTGTTTACTTCTTAGGAGGAAGCATGTCAAAGTTCAAAAGAAGAAGCATTGAATCCCAAAGCAGCTCAGCAAGTGAAAAAAGAGGGTTTGGACCTCCAAAAATTGCAATTTTGGAAAAGATTTTGGGCAAAAGAGGGATGGCACTCTGGTATAAGGGACACCAGAGAGTTATAAAGATATGTATAGTATCTTAAGGGAGCGATGGTGCTCTACTAACAAGGTAGGGGAGCACTGGAGTCCTAAAGCTCAGAAAAAGTCCAAAAAAACCCAAAATTTCAATGGAATTTTTGCAATCAAGCTGAGTGTGATGGAGTGAAGAGTCAATCAGCAAATGAAATCAGATATAAAGGGGTGAAAAAGGTATAAGAAAACAAAAGTTAATACAAGGCCTATGAGGAAAAACAAAACCAAAAGTTTTGATTCGATTCACAGCGGAGTCGCCAGTTTCTGTTGTAGGAAAATCTCCCTGCGGACAGGTAGATTGCCTCAAAGAGCTAGACCCTAACTCTAAGACAGAAATTGCTTAATGTGGACACTGACTTCCTTTCAAATATATACAAACTAATACATGAGAAGGAAGGAGAATAGAAGTACCTCTTTATCGATGTTTGTCCCTGCATACTCCAAATCAAGCTCCAAACTCTCGCTCCTCACTGAGTTTTGTAGACAAACAAAGTACGACCGCTTCCTACTCTATTGATATTAGCTTGAGAATAGATCTATCTATCAACGATAAGGTAATGTAAGATCAGACACAAACTAGAAAGAAACATGCCAAGCGTGTCATATTAATGAGAATAACGACAGCAGTACTTACAATCATAGATGTGAATGCGACAGCTTCATCAAGTCCCCTTCGTCTAACCCTTGCTCGACAAATCCACAACCTGGATGAAAGAAGCTTCACTGATCACTCTTCTTTGGCTGACTGTGTGTTTCCTATGAGATCATAGGTTTCATGCTAGCAATTCTTCCCCCTTTTCACCATCATAGAGCCTGCTTATATAGGTTAAGAGAAGCTTAACCTCTTGAGTTATCTTTAGAACAAGTTGAGGAATTCCCTCCTTGGATCAGGGATCTCCTGATGGAACCAAGAATTCGAATGCAACTACCTTCCAAACTTGAAATATCCTCCCCTTATTCTCCTCAACGAGCCAACTACTGCCTCAGATTAGACAACGCTCCCTCAAAAGGGGCATCAGAGCGCTATAGCGCTCACTAGGTAGCTTGAGGGGAGCGCCAGCGCTCCAAGGATGGATAATGCTCCTTCAGAGGGGCAGAAAAGTATTATAACACTCCCTGAGACCTTATAGGGGAGCGTCAGCGCTCCTAAGGCTGATCTAGGGGAGTGCTCACTTTCCAAACCTTTGTTTAAGAGATCCTCTCAGGTGATAAGAGTTCCTTGACTTCAGTTAATCATTTTCCTTCCTCCAAATCAAGTGTTTGAGTTATTCTAGATGTCTTTTTGGTGTCATCATCATGGAAATATGCTTTGTTTGATGTTTGCGACACTTTTGAATGTCATGCGACACTTGCGACAGTTGAGAGGATCATGCGACACTTGCGACACTTATCGAAGTGAGCAATATTGAGGTGTAACACTCTTGTCCTCTGTGGAGTAAGATCTCATGGATCTGTGCATGTAGAATATTGAAAGAAGGCAATATAAGAGAAGAAGAGTTGGTGGATGTAGCCCCAGGCTAGGGGTGAATCACATATATCCTATGTTGTGGTTTCTTTGTGGTTTATGGTTGTTCTCTTTTTTATGTGATTAAATGCTTAGTGCACTGATATATGCTTAGAAGAATATAATATGATATATTAGTGCTGAATAATGTGAATGAATGCTAGATCTAATATATGTTGATGTGCTTAGTTCTTGAATATATCTGATCTGTGTGAATACTGTGTTGCTCTATTATTAGGGTTTATTTGTGTTGTAAACTAAGGCTGGATATTAATGAACTATACCGGCTAAGTGCTCTATAAAGGTGTTGAATCATAGATTGGTGTAACAACTAAGGTTGTATACATCTAAGTCCTGCAACCACCCTTTCCTCTACCTCAGGTGAGACTTCATCTATTTCACAGGTGTTGCCGAAAGGGTCGGTAGTTAGGGTTTTTTTGGTGTGCTCTTAAGCGTTGAACCCTGGGTCTACCCCTGTGCCAACAAATGGTTATGTTGTCGGGACTGGAACTGTGATTGCTGGGAACTAAAGAAAATAAAGCTTTGTGTGTAGATTTGTTTCCCTCATGTGCATTATTGTACTTGACCTGTAAAGCTTTGTGCTAAGAAGAAAAGTCAGATCTGAAGAAAAGAGGTAAGATCTTGAAGATTTGTGCTCTGATAAAGGTAAGAACAATGAAAAGTTTTGATTGAAAAGGTAAGAGAAGTGGGAAATTTTTGTTTCAAAAGTATGGATCTAGGTATGTTTGATAATTTTTGTCCTAGCTTGAAAAATAGGGCACAAATAGATGAAATAAGGTTTGATATGAGTAGATCTGATAGAAATAATGAGAGATATGTTATTCCTATGCATAAAAAGAATATTTGGACTAACAAATGGATGCAGGACCCTAGAATTTTTTTTTTGCAGGTTAGCTACTATGATCCTAGTGCATAGTACAAGAAAGGTTGGGGATCATTTCAAAGAAAAAGAAGATTATCCCTTTGTTATAATTGCAGAAGACCGGGACATATTGCTAAGGAATGCCCTGGTAAAAGACCTAGTTGTCTTTGTTGTCAAGCTATGGATCATGAAGTTTTGGATTTCCCTAAAATGATTGCTAAGGTTGAAATGATGAATATGAGACAAGATAACCCTGAGGAAGATCAAGAAACTGAGACCATGGAAGAACCCCAAAAAGAATCAAAGAATGTATTGCTACAAATGAAACAAACCCTGAATGATCACATAAATATCAACTTATCAGAGATCTTCAAAGAAAAAAAGTACATAGAAGCAAGAATAGGAGACTTCGACATTGATTGTGTTCTGGATGAAGAAACACAGGTGAATATCATGATAGAAAGGACTTGGGAAATTTTAGGAAAGCCTGCTATGATTACTTCAATGGGAGGAATATGATTATTTTGAGGAAAGATGATAACCCTATGTGGAAGACTCACCCAGATATCTATGAATGCTCATGGAAGAAGATTTTGAGGTTGTTAAATTTATTGAGAACAACGCCCCATTTGTTATATTACTAGGAAACAATTGGATTGAGAACAATCAGGCCAGAAGAAAAGAAGAGGAAGTCTTAAAATAGAAGAAGCAAGAATTAAAAGATTTCATGACTAGAAGGATAGAACACTTGATTGAAGAAAAAGAGAACAGATCAAAGTTGTTCAGAAATAGGGACTTGGATGTCAAAGTGGAAATAACACAAGAAGGCCCACCGAAGAGTAGAGCACCTACCCCAGACCAAGAAGAAATATTGGCCTTGAACCCTACAAAAAACCATAAAAAAAGTGAAGTTTATATACTAAAAGGAGATAAGAATCAGAATGGAAAGAGGAATAATGAGATAAAGATCATAGGGAAGAAGGCTAGAAAGCTCAATAAGAAGAGAGAAAATATAGAAAAGTTGTAGAAGGTTCCAGAAGGGACTTCGTAGAAGGAAGGTTTGCAAAACTGGAACTTCGTCAGGATATCAGAATAGTGCAACATGGCACTTCCCCATGGAAAAACAATATAGCCGTTGAAAGGATTATAATTGTTAGCCTGATGCCCCGAACGGTTAGAAAAACAGTTATGGCCTGAAATCTTACCATCAGACTGTTGGGACCACGCTGCAATGGACATAACCACATTGATGAAGGCCTCTCATCCATTGGAGAGATTTGTTACATCGTGTATACTTATTTCGTTGATTGTTGCATAGAGAACACTTTTGCGAATTGTATCCAAGTCAACCCATTACTACCGCGTTGTGTTTATTGAGATCGAGACCTGTTCTATTTCTTTGAGCACTCATTCATCCACCTGAATTATCCGATCTAAGAGTGCATGTCGGAATAGCTCAACACCGCAGAGAAATTCGTCGAAGAAGTTCTAATCGACCTTATGGTTGAGAAGGTGATGTCCGTTAAAATTCAAACTTCATCAATGAGAGGAGTGTAAGCCTCCCCATCGACTGCTCATGGATATGGACCATCCTAACCTACAACAGAGAAAATAACCAAGCATCGAGATGACTTGGTGAATGCGAATTTAATCCCAACTATCTTACCCAACTACATCCCACCTTTGGCTGGCATGGTGAGTTGTGACAGTGTCCCAAGAGACTTTGATTACACCATGGTTACTGTGTACCTCCCGAAGGGGATATGTGCAGTTAGAACACAACAGGATAAGATCGCGACATTTAAGTTCAACAACTTCAACCTAGGGGACCGTAAGAACTACAGTATGCTCACTCCTTACAAGTATTTGACTAGGATGAAGGGGAAGAACTTGAAAATAATCCCCCAACCATGGACTATGAACCTCGCACAGTCCACCCTCTTGAATGTGATGAAGATTCCACACTTTGGAAGGAACTAGGAGGTTAACGTGTGTGTTAATATATTGCTATAATGTTACCATGGAGGATATCTATGGCTAGATAGACGCATCATGATTGATCTGACGTTGATCCATAGGATCACCAGATTGAGCATGCAAGGACCCAACCCATAGGACTTCTACCCAGGGAAGGATACAGATCATGCACTAGCACAGAGGATCAAAGACACATATGGTGATGTAGAAAAGGGGACAGGAGGCTACAAGGTAGCTTCCATACAGAATGGCACAATGCGCCTAGCCTGCCAACTGATTGTAGGAAAGCTCATGAGAAATAATAGACCTACACAAGTCACATGATTCGTTGTTGACCTCATTGGGAAATGTGTAGAAGGACTCTAGATGAACTAGGAAAAGTACCTAGTCAACCAGCTGGAATTGGATCACCGCAAAGCTCAGGATCAAGGCTATGAGTTACACTTTAGCTAGATTTTGATCCTCATAGAGTTTACTGCTTGAGATATTCCTGAAGGCGCGACCTTCCCAGACATTGAGGCGTTCAAACCACTCGTTGTGAAGTTAACCACGCTCTGGTACTCGAGTGATATGGGAAAACAGTGGAAATCGAATGTAGTATTCCATACATACTATGTGCAATTGAAGAGGGCCATAAAATTTGTCCCTCACATGACACCAAACACCCTGTACCATTTCATACCTCTCATGAAGTTTCACGTAGATCGACACTTCATTTATATCACTGCACGCGCAGACGAGCATAAAGAAGAGCTTTAGTCATACTATAAGCTCACAGAGGAGGACATTGAGGATATAACCAAGGACTAGTCAAAAAAACTACTTATCCCTACTGACCCTACAGAAATGTATGATCCCAAAATGATTGGCATCTCGAAGGCCACTTGCAAAGAATATGAAACACCTGGAACCAGTAAAAGGAAGAAGACCGAAGAAGTACAAAACCTGAGTAGTGCATCAAATGAACTACTTCAGTATCACCTGGATGAGGAGGTGATGATGAAGTATATATAGAAGAGACCAATGGTAAAGAATATTAGCAGAAGAAAGGTGAAGTAACACTGCCTAGGGATCCTATTGATGAAGTTAATCCCTCGAAGAAAACAAAGGATTCCCCCAGGAAACCCACCTCACAGAATAATTCAAGAGCAAGAAAAACCACAACGCGAACCATGCTCATGGTCGATGACTTCGACTTCATCATCGCATCTGTAGTAGATGCCTCACAGGATGTCTTGAAAAAACATGAAGCCAAGAAAGAAGATATGTATGACATAATCAAGGTTGAACTCATAGGGGTACAACATGCCCTTCAATCCAGCCACGCAGTATCCACTCCGCCCCCGCCATCAGAAGTAACAACGTTGGGAGATGAGCCTACCCAACTCCATAGACTAGCTAATGCGACTGAAGATCACCTTCATTGCACACATGAAGAAATAGAATAGGACACAAAGGCCCTAAAGCAAGTGCAAAAAGTATTCATAGAGAAATGTCAAGTTAAGTAGCAAGAGAAGGTTGTTGTCCAGACAAATATTGAAGAGGAGAAAGAAAAAATCCAACAAGAGAAAGATAATTTGATCGCAACGAAGCTTAGAGTCAAAGAATCATTCACCAGAGCACTTCGCTCTGTGACAAGATCAGAGAAAAAAGAGGAAGAACCTGTAGAGAATCAAGTAGAATAGCTTGCAAAAGCTATCCAACAACTTCAACAAAGAATCATAGATATGGAGCTATGAACAGTACCTAGAACTCCGCAGGATGTATGATATCAAAGAGAAGAAACTGCTCGAAGCGAAATTGAGAGAATGAAGGCCCTCGCCATGGAATGTAAAAAAATAAGTGATCACAGTGCCCAGAATTATGAGCGAATCACTGAGGATCCTGAATTGAAGGCATTAGAGTCACAGCTCGAGGAGGAAAATCAGCAAGCATAAATAGTATAGGCACAGTTGAAGCCCCTATCAGCAGTCGAGAGGATGAAGCAATCCCAAGAACAATGCACTACTCAACAACAGGTCCACACCATTTAGAGAAAATTCATGGAAGTGACTTAGTGGCTCCAACCAGTCCAGGAAGAGGCTTGCCAACTATTTGTAGAGATTGAAGGCTGAGGAGAAGAACTGGAGCAGTTTGTCACTGCATATGAACATCGCTTAGAGAGACCTGTCAATGAAGCAGTTATCCAAGAGTTCATTGAGCAGGAGGGCTTGGCACAAAAACAAGTCGAAGCAGCTCAAGCCAAGCTTGAGGATTTTGAAGCAGAGCTACCTAGATCAGAGTGAATCAAGATGAGTCAAAGGTGAATGTTGTGGGCTTGTTGGACCTTAACCAAGTTTTGAGGATCCTTGGTCATGTTTGACCTATTTTGGGACCTCGACAAGCTATCAAAGGTAGAGCCCAAGTCGAAATGGAGATCACGAGATATCATCCCCTTTTTAGGGATTTTTGGGTTTTGGGCTATGTAACGGGTATGGGAATGTCGGCCCATGGGTTTACCCATTTTTAGGCCCTTTTTGTAATGTATAAATAGAATTCTATGCGAGATAAGTAAAGGTGAAAAAATGACCAATTGTACCTTGATAAGTGCCAAGTTCTAAGTGCAAGTGTGGATTGTAGATGCTTCGTGCATACTATGTGAGACTTGTAGAGCTAAGTGCAAGTGATTGTAAGAGACCGTGGAAAGGATTTGTGTTGTAACTTGAGGAAGGAGGATGTAGCGAAGTGCGCACATATATCCTATGCTCTGCAGAGTGAGATCTCATGGCTTTGTGCATGTAGAATATTGACAGAAGGCAATAAAAGAGAAGAAGAGTTGGTGGACATAGCCCCAGGATGGGGGTGAACCACGTATATCCTGTGTTGTGGTTTCTTTGTGATTTATGGTTGTTCTCTTGTTTATGTGATTAAATTAGTTTTGCACTGATATATGCTTAGAAGAATCTAATATGATAGCTTAGTGCGGAATAATGTTAATGAATGCTAGATCTAATTTATGTTGATGTGCTTAGTTCTTGAATATATTGGATCATTGTGAATACTGTGTTGCTTTGTTATTAGGTTTTATCTGCGTGGTAAACTAAGGATCGATATTAATGAACTATAGTTTCTAAGTTCTCTGTTAAGGTGTTGTAATCACAGATCAATGTCCTAACTAAGTTTGCAGACATTGAAGTCCTACAACAACCCCTGCCTCTACCTCGGGTGAGACTTCATATGCTTCGCAGTTGTTTCCGAAAGGGCTGGTAGTTAGGGTTTTTTTGGTGCACTCTTGAGCGTTGAACCCTGGGTCTGCCCCTGTGCCAACACATAGGGGAAGACCTAGGGTTCAACACTCAAGAGTGCACCAACAAAACCCTAACTACTGTCCCTTTCAGCAATACCTGCGAAGTAGATGAAGTCTCACCAGAGGTAGAGGTAGGGGTGGTTGCAGGACTCAAATGTCTACGACCTTGGCTAGGACACTGATTTGTAATTCAACACCTTTACAGAGAACTTATCAAGTATAGTTCATGAATATCCAGCCTTAGTTTACAGCGCAGATAAACCCTAACAACAAAGCAGAGCTGTATTCAAACAGATCTGATATATTCAAGCACTAAGAATATCAACATATATTAGATCTAGCATTCATTCAAATTATTCAGCACTAAGATATCATATTAGATTCTTCTAATCATATATTAGTGCACTAAGCATTTAATCACATAAACAAGAGAAAAACCATAAAGCACAAAGCAACCACAACACAGGATATACGTGGTTCACCCCCAGCCTGGGGCTATCTCCACCAACTCTTCTTCTCTTGTATTTCCTTTTGTCAATCTTCTACATGCACAGAGCCATGAGATCTTACTCTGTAGAGGAAAGGATATCTACACGCACTCCACTATATCCTCCTTCCCCGAGTTACAGCACAAATCCTTTCCACAGTCTCTTACAATAACTTGCAGTTAGCTTTGCAAGTCTCACCTAGTATGCATGAAGTATCTACAATCCACACTTGCACTTAGCACTTAGCACTTAGCAAGGTACCAAAATACCTTCTCCCCCCTTTACTTACCTCGCCTAGAATTCTATTTATAAATTACAAAAAGGGCCTAAACATGGGTAAACCCATGGGCCGACATTCCCATAACCGTTACATAGCCCAAAACCAAAAAATCCCTAAAAAGGAGCTGATATCCTGCGATCTCCGCTTTGACTTTCACTCTGCCTTCGAAATCCTATCGAAGTCCCAAAATAGGTCAACATGACCAAGGATCCTCAAAACTTGGTCAAGGGACAACAAGCCCCCAACACTCACCTGTGACTCGTACCGAGTCACTCTGATCTGGGTAGCTCCACTTCAAAAGCCTCGAGCTTGGCTTGAGCTTCTTCGACTTGTTGTTGTGCCAAGGCCTCCTACTCAACAAACTCTTGGATAATAGCTTCATTGACACGTCCCTCCAAGCATTGTTCAACTACAGTGACAACTTGCTCCAGTTCTGTTCCCCGACCTTCAATCTCCACAAACAGTTGGCAAGCCTCCTCCTGTATTGGTTGGAGCCTCTAAGTCACTTCCATAACTTTTCTCTGAATGGTGTGGACCTTCTTTTGAGTAGTGTGTTGTTCTTGGGATCGCTTCATCCTCTTGACTACTGACAGGGGATTCAATTGTTCCTTTACTATTTCTACTTTCTTCTTTTCCTCCTGGAGTTGTGACTCAAGTGCCTTCAATTCAGAATCCTCAGTGAGTCACTCATAAGTCTGGGCACTGTGATCACTTAGTTGTTTACATTCCATGGCAAGGGCCTTGATTCTCTCAACTTCACTTTGAGCAGTTGCTTCTCTTTGATCTCGTACATCCTGTCGAGTGCTGGGCACTATTCATAGCTCCAGATTTGCGATTCTCTGTTGAAGATGTTGGATATCTTCAGCAAGTTGCACTACTTGATGCTCTATTGGTTCTTTCACTTTTTTGTCTAAGCCTGTCACAGAGAGAAGTTATCTTATAAATGCTTCTTTGACTTTGATTTTCTCTGTGAGCAACTGCTCTTTCTCTTGCTATATTTTTGCTTTATCCTCTTCAAACTTGGTTTCGAGAGCAACCTTCTCCTGCTGCACAGCTCGACGTTTCTCTATGGCTACTTTTTCCACTTGATCTAGGGCCTCTGTGGCCTGTTCTATTTCTTCCTGAGCATGATGAAGGCGAGCTTCAATTGCATCATCTAGTCTGCAGATTTGGGTAGGATCATCTCCCAACTCTGGTGCTCTTAATGGTGGGGGTGTAGTGGATACTGCACGGCTGGATTGAAGAGCCTATTGTACCCCTCTGAGTTCAACATCGATTCTATCATACATATCTTATTTCTTGTCTTCGTGTTTATGCAAGACGTCCTATGAGGCATCTTATACTGTTGTGATGATGAAGTCGAAGTCATCGACCATGAGAACGGTTCGCATCGTGGTTTTTCTTTCTCTTTCCTTCTTTCGTGAGGTGGGTTTCGTAGGGGAAAATTTTCTTTTCTTCGAGGGATCAACCTCATCAACAAGATCCCTAGGTGGTGTTACTTCACTTTGCTTCTGTTGATATTCTTTTCCGTTGGTCTCTTCTCTTTCTACTTCGTCATCACCTCCTCGTTCAGATGATACTGAAGGAGTTTCATCTGATGCACTGCTCAGGTTTTGTACTTATTTGGTCTTCTTCCTTTTTCTGGTTCTAGGTGTGTCATGTTCTTTGTGAGTGGCCTCCGAGCTACCAATTAGTTCGTGATCAAACATTTATGTAGGGTCAATGAGGATAAGGAGGTATGTTGACTAGTCCTTGGTTATCTCCTCAATTTCCTCCTCTATGAGCTTATAGTGTGACTGAATCTCTTCTTTATGCTCATCTGCGCGTAGTGATAGAAATGAAGTGTTGATTTGTGCGGAACTTCATGAGAGGTATGAACCAGTGTGGGGTGTTCGATGTCATGCAAGGGGAAACTTTGATGGCCCTCTTCAACTACACATAGTATGTATTCAATACTATGTTCGATTGCAACTATTTTCCCATATCACTCGAGTACTAGAGCGTGGTGAACTTCGCAGTGAGTGGTTCGAACAGGTTAATGTCTGGGAAGGTCGCACCTTCTAGTATCTCCCAAGAAGTAAATGCTATGAGGATCAAAAGCCAACTATAGTGGAACTCATAGTCCTAATCCTGAGCTTCGCGACAATCCAATTCTAGCTGGTTGACTAGGTACTTCACCCAGTTCATCTAGAGTCCTTCTAAACATTTCCCAGCAAGGTCAACACCAAATCCTGTGACCTGTGTAGGTATGTTCTTTATCACAAGATTTCTTGCAATCAGTTGGCAGGCCAGATGCACTAACACTTCCTCCCACCGTGAAGGGACATAATGTTTTCCATGTTTCATTACTGAATAAATATGTACATGATCCTAATCATATAATTGATTGGTTTGTGATTCAGGTGGAACCAGAGGGAGAATTCATGCCAGAGCCACAATGAATAATAGATAGGAAGGAAATCCCACTCAGGAACAAAACCATTGCATAGGTCAAGGTGTAGTGGAAACACTTTGGTCAATATGAAGCTACATGGGAAATGGAGGATGCCATGAAATGGGCATTACCCATTTTCATTTACTTCTATACATATAGAGCACATCTACATGTAGAACATTGAGGATGATGTTCCTTTAAAGGGCAGGGGATTATAACACCCATGTTTCCCCCAACTTGTAAATATAAGTATAACTTACCAAAATACTATGGGAAAGCTGAATATGTGTGGATGTTGGAATTGATGAACCTTTTTGTTATAAAATATAATGGATTTATTTGTGTTATTAAATAAAAATGGATAGTGTTGCATAATTTTTGAAGGGGTTTGACAAGGTAAATCATGATTCTATGAGAGAGATGGTGAGGGGAACCAACAATGGTTGAAATGACCCACACCAAACCAGTACCTTACTGTATTTAAATTACTTATACCCATAACCATCCTCTGACCAAAAAATAAATTAACAGTCAAGCTGGTAGCTGGGAATCCCTCCTCAAGAGTCAATGAGGAGATGGAAAGAGTACCCATATAAAAGACTTCCTAACCTGAACACAAACTAGGGATTTAGAGAAACACAATATTTTTGAGGAAGGAAATAAAAGAAGGGAATTTGTGGGAAAAGGGGATTGAAAAAAAGAGGAGTCAAGAGACCATTCTTCAAAAAGAAAGAGAAGAGTGCATGCAACTCTCTAGTTCTGAGGAGAAATGAACAACAAGTTTTCTCTGGGTGTGAAAATTTGTTGGTAGTGTTTTCAGTCCAATATGATAAACATAGTTGCAGGAAGATGAGTGAATGGGGAAGCACTCGTTGCAGGCCCCCTTGGTTGGTGAAGAGAAAACCAATTGCCAAGTTCTTATGGGAGGAGGAGAATGGCCTTTGTCCATAACTGTCCTTGAACAAGAAGGAAGAGTCTCTCTCAGAGCATCATGGTATAGCTAGGGGGTTTCCAATGGTAAATCTATCTAGGAGTGGTTGTGCCTACAATTGGGTGGAAATGGGAACCCCTCTCAGTAGTTGCTTCACTATTTGGTTCCTTGATAAGTATTCTCATACCCTGTGTACTAGAATTGAAATGATGATTGGATGTATTGGTCTAATATTTAAACTTTTCATTTTATGATTAATAATAGAAATTCTTATGGTTTTTCTATGATCCCCTTCCTTTGAATTGTTTCAGGTTGCCTCTTCTTAGTATCAGGAGAACCATTAGACATGGGTATTCAAAAGGATTTAGGAAAAAGTTTACAGTTCCTATACTGGTCAAGAAATATCTTTCCCTATTTTAGAACTTAAGTTCTGTGAATGGAAGGTGCTCTCTTCAAACCAGTTGTCCAAGAGACCACGAGCTTATTCCCATGGCCTTAGCCAAATATTGGTTAAGAAATATGAGTGTATCCTTTGCAGATTGATAAATTTACATATGATAGAGAGCTTGGAACCCTTCGCTAGGTTTGAAAGGAGCTAATCTATCTTCGCTTTGGAAATCTGGGATTTTGGGGCTCCAGGAAAGTATGGTGTTACCACTCTCAAACCAGCCAAAGGAAACCTATTGTTACGGTTACTAGTGAGGTTAAATGAAATATGGCGATTTCCTTAACTGTGATCATGGGATCTGTCCCACCATTAAGGTCTGACCCACTTACTGTTCATGAATTAATGAGAACTGTAGATATAGGGATGCTTCAGGATCTCCCATGACCATTGGATCTACATTGCGGTCAGTCCGACATTGATCACTTCAGGTGAAAAGGAGTGTTAAACAAGTAGAACCCTTGAATGTTGAATTTGCAAAGCGACAAAGACCATCGATCTGAGGATGTTTCAGGATAACTCTTGACTATTGGATATATACCATGGTAAGTCTGGTGCTGACAACTACATGAGTAAAAAGTAAATTACACAGTGGATCCCTTGAACGCCGAAGTTGTGAAGCATCTGAGGTCGTAGATATATGGATCTATGTGGACCCATCTCAACCATCATATGTAAAGGGTATCAGGAGGCTGCTGATGGGAGTTAGTACTTCGGAGCTCTGGGATATTTCGTGGGTAGGGGAGGCTAGAGACTCCCATAGGTTGTTCGTTCAGAGTGACGTGGAATTCTTACATCACCTAGGGTGACGTGGACCCATGTTTGATATGCCACGTGTCACCTTGATTCATGATTTTTACATAACTTATATTCCAATTGGAATATGATAGGTGTCTCCCATTGATAGGTCCACATGTCATATATGCCCCTTGCCACATGTCAACCATGAGTACATGCTCGCATGGCCTAATAGTTGGTGGAATACCTGAGGCACTAGGAGTTCAAAACTTCATGGAATTTCAGATGCTTGGATGCCAGGGTTAATTCAATCGAAGGCCTGGATCCACTTGTCCCTTATTCTACGTTTAATGTGCCACCATGTGTAAGTGTGGACCCTCCAGTATTCTGACAATTTGGAACTCTATGGAGGTTTCGAGTGGTGTGATTGGATGAGTCGAAATGGGTCGAAGGACCGAATTTACTTTCCCACTCCTACAAGCTATCAGACAATTTAAATATAATTAATTAAATGAAAATGGACCCTCTCTAGGACTTCGACATTTGAGAGATTTGGGTTCCTAAGTAAATGAGGAGGAATATCGCCAAAGTTCGAAGACTTAGGCACTAATTAATTTTAATGAATCCAAGTGTCTTGGAGATTTTGGTAAAGAGCGGGATTTCGCTGTGTTAATGGTTAATTAACCTAGTAAACCTATAGGATCTAGAAAAATGCCAACTCCGGGTTGGAAGAGTCTTTGTATACTCTGTTTATGTGTAGTGTCGGGGGACTCTATTTAATGATGGATTAAATAACCTTGAAGGGCCATAACTTGCAATCTAGAGCTTGGATTTTAGCATGGTAGCAGTCATTAGGAAGTTCTCGTTGAGAATAAGGCAATAGAGGTCTTGGGAAAAGGATTCAAGATGACTGAGAAAAGAGAGATTTCGATGCCCCATCCCTTAAAAAGGTACTTTAGGGGTCGGGTGTGTGACACCCTGGATTACTAACTATGAAATCTTGTGACCTCCTGTATGTAAGGAAAAAAAAAAGTGTCAGAATGTTGGGTATGTGTTATATTATTTTCATGTGTGTGGGGGGGAGGGGGGGTTCTTTTTATTTTACAATCCCATCACCTGACACTCTTGGTGTATGTGTGCAATAAATTATTTTTCAAGGGGGATCATAGGAGGGACATGATTTCTCACCGCTTCTTAGGTGAAGCATTCACCTCTGGGGTAGTGCCCCAATTAATTTTTTGGTGGTTTTTTCTATTTTAGTAGTTCTCTAAATTAATATTAGATTAAGGGATTAGGGTTTTGGTAGTTGAAAAATACCTAAAATATTGTATATATTTTGTTTTGAATGGTGAAATTAATACAATAATGAATAGTTGTGAGGTGTGGCATGAAGGAAGGATGGTTTTCTCTTGGTTAAGGGTTTCCATAATAAATCTCCCTATACTATGTGTATGAGCCATTGATTAATTTTCCTTTTTCTTAAGAATCTATATTCATTTCCTTACTTCATAGGTTTAAAAGTTACACTCATCTTGATGGTCATACCAAATGAATACCCCTGTTGTGTTTTCAATTTTTCTTGATGTACTCATTGGCATAATATAATAACTCATATATTATGTACCTCTCTCCTATAGATCCCTCTATTTTTTCCCTTTTCTGAACAAACCCCTTCAATTTTTTCATGTACCTCTCTAAGAAGAAAATCCAATAACATGACAAAACTCCAACTAATTCAACCTCACTGGGTAGGTGAATATAATATGGACTTGCAAGTACATAAAACACGTGGGAAATTCCCTCTCAAGTATACAAACAATCTCACATTTCTCTCGATGCCACCTCTTAGCACTCTGTAAGTTTCATCCGACTGATTAGACAAACGACAGAGGTAAATTTTTCAAGCATCTTTAGAGATGAGTAACTAGCCTGCTCAACTCAGAGAGGGCTCTCTCATGTCACTTGATATATCTATGGAAATCGGTGGCTAGATTTGGTTTGTTTTGGGGTTTTTAAATAAAGTTGTTGGAAAAGAAGGGGAGGAACACTCAAGGCTATGGAGTCAAATTTCTAAAAGTGAAAGAAGACAATGCATTAATGAATAGAACTCTCCATAGGATACATGCTAAATGAGGCAATGAATATGAGTTATAAATTGAATTTAATTAGAATGGTAAGATGAAAGAGAAACATATAACTGCATCAGAGCATTACAAGAATGAATTCTGAATTAGCTAAGAAGAAACATACACAATTTAAATTGCTTAAGCCAAGAGCATCAAATGATGAATTATGGGCCTTTAACTCTCCAATTTAAACAAAAGAAAATGTAAATGGAATAAAAGAACACAGGAAATACAAACAATGAAGGAAGACAAAGCTCATATCACTGCCAATTAGGATCTTTTCATAAATAGTTCAAAATGCTTTTGCATATATATTCAATTCAGTCCCTGAAAAATTACAATAGAGTCCAGAACCACCAGAATTGTGCCCTTGCACTTCTTCCCACCCTTAATACACTCAAAACCTCTAACACTTATACAATTAGAGTTCCTTTGGTGTGCAAGTGATTACAATAACTGAAACAAAACGTTTCAACTTCTACAATGATTACAAATGACAATTTTCAGAAAAAACGTTTCATAACCCCTGCAAATTCCTCTGACGCTCCAACCCCTTCCTATGCCACATTCTCTTTAAAATGCCACTCATAATATTTAGAATATAATTTCATTTATCCATATTCTCATTAAGCACTTGAGAATAATATATTTGAAATGAAAATAATTCCCAAATATTGTCTATCCTATAGAATTAAATTTCCATAATTTAATTCATGCCCATGGTTCTTTTAAAACCATTTCTTGTTTGCCCAATTCACCATTTCACTGTAAAAAAAAATTTACTGTTACTATTTCCTGTGAAAAACATTTACTGTGTAATATTTTTTCCAATTTACCGTTTCACTGTGGAAAAAACATTTACTTTGTGTTTTTTTCATTTTACCGTCTTTGGTAAAATACCTTTTATCTTCTTCTTTTACTTCTTAAAACCTTTGGATAAAGAATTATACCTTTTATCTTCTTCTTTTACTTCTTAAAACCTTTGGATAATGAATTGTCCAAGTCTTCATTCATGTGCATCTTCCCATTTAAATATTTTTCATGGAAATACAAATTAATCTCTTTGATTTGTAAAATGTGAATTTGACCTCTGTAAAACAATTTCACTGAAGAATTTATTTTATTGGAAATTCCATAATCATTATTGAAATGAACTCGTGGAAAAATGCTGCACATAAAACATATGATAAATGTTTGCATTTATTATATCGGGCTTGGGATAAAGTGGTTTAATCCAATCTTCTTTTACCTCCGATGTTCTCCACGTAAAAACACATGTCCACCAAATAAACCACGGTAGTTTTCCCCGGTCCGCCTTCTCATAATTAACATCCTCGTTACTTTAATCCCCAATATGTATATGTTCCCTCCATCCAACCTTTGAATTTTCCACATTATAAATTGGGATTAGTGCCCATGATATGATTTGACGTGATTCCATAAATTAAATATTAATATAAATATAAAAATATTTATATTAATAATAAAAAACCCTTTTTCTATTTTTGAAGGACTTTGGGCATATGATGCTTAACACATGACTTTCTGGATAGGATAAGGGTGTTTAATAAAAATAATATTTTTTATTTTCAAAAGGAATGCGAAAATAAGGGTAAAAATGAATGAAGTGATGGAACTCAGGGATTTACATAAGAATTAAGGCTAGGTATAGGCTTGGGATATTTGGCAACTTTTGACTCATGGAGTACATGACTATTTTGGATTTTCCATTGGGTGGAGGATTTAGGTGATGGGATCTTGACGAAGCTGGTGAAAAAGTTTGAAAATTTGAGTGGAAAAATAACACAAGGACAAGATGCATTGGAAAAAATTAATGCAAACTAGCATGTGATCTACGGTACGTCGAGTCTTATAAACTTTCGATATCGGGCGTTGGAAAAAATCATTTTAGGTAGACCTCTTTTCTCCCCGATGTTCTTCCAAGGGTGCCACGTGTCCACGAATGACACCATAATGGTTTCCTCATCTCGCCTTCGAATAATTATCTTTCGTGTTGCTTCATTCCCCGATATGTGCCTTAGTCGTTGATCTGGGCTTCTTCAAGATCGACAATCGATCGAGTTATACCTTTTTCACCTCCTCTATATTTTTCTATATGCCACTGGATATATCCCAGTCCCCCAAACTATCATACTTCCATAGTGATATAGCATTTCGCTAAATTTCCAAAATTTGGATCCTGGTCTGAAAATTGTTATGGTGATAAGATTGGCTCCAACTGGGGATGGTATCCTCCCTACGAGGTAGAAAAGAAATCGTAGACCCAGTGCCTGATCCATTGGGCTACTCCCAAAACATGTTTGTGTACCCTGCTTCGTCCTATCATCAGTGTCTGCTGAAAACCAAACTCCGCACACTGCTCTCAACTGGATACTGATCACTGAATACATTGCTAAAATATGACTGTACATACTACTGGAAATCCAAACTGAAAAATGCTTGACCAACAAGCTTATTCTCATACTCCTATATACTCTAAAATTGTTGAAATGAATACTCAATCAAGTGATGCTAAAGTGCCAATGCAACCAATCAAGCAATCGACTTCCCAATTTTTCTTCGATCACATCTTTCTTAACCAGGTAGACAAATGTAAACAATCGCAGTTGAAGAAAAAAGTTGAATCCAAAACTTGAGCTTATGAATGAAACAAGCTCCTCCTTCACTGAACAATGTAATAGGATGGCCAAGGGATCTTGAAAACCATGAAAACACATTTCTTCTTGACAAGAAAAAACAGAAGGACAAGCCTCTTTCATAAGTGTTTGTTGTTCTTGCTCTATTTTTTCTGTTTTGAGAACATTTTCAAATGAAATGGAAACAATAGGTTTGTCTACTTTCCCATGCATCTCAACAAAAACATTCATACATTATTGAACATCTTCAAATCTGATAGCCTTATTATGTGCATCCTCTTGTTCATCAAACAATTCTGATTTGGTTTCATTAAACTTATGGAAATTTTCTTGAGGACTGTCATTTTGACTTTCAAATGAATTAATAGAAATAATTTCATTCTCATAATCTTCTTGAAAATGTGAAAAGCTAATAGCATGCATTATTTCAAAGTCTAGAGTTCCCATGGATGCATTTTCAAAACCATGATTTTCAAATGAATCAAATAAAACCGGTGCCTCTTCATTATCTTTCTATATTTCTAGTTGAAAAACGGCATATGTTGTTTTGTTGCTTTCTTGAATCTCTATGTCATTTGCTTATTCATTTATGGAAGTTTCCATAGATCTAGTTTCAGAATCCTCATCCATGTCTAGGCCACTTAGAGTTTGAACAACCATATCGTTCATAAGGGGAGAAAAACAGCCTTGAAACACTTTGTCTTGTTGAAAATCTTGTTGAATATCTTCATCAAATTCAAGGGAAGGAAAATGACTTTCAGCAACAATTTCTTGATTGGCTTCATCTTCATCCAAAGGGGGGGGTACTATTTGTTGTTGGGATGAATATTCATAAAGGGATTCTATGATTTCATCATTCATACACTCTTCATCACCAATATTTTTTGTAAGGTACTTAAGGAAATGTTCACAAAATTCACAATAATCTTCAAACACCAAGGATGAAGGATTAGACTCTTCATAATGCTTAAAGAATGTTATATGGAAATCTTTAAGAGAGTATAAGCTGCCTAGTTTTAAACCTTCATACCATAATCTTGTTTTCCCCTCTAAAGTAGCCATAAACATTTTCATCAAACAATCCTCATGAAATTCAACCCCCAGCTTACATATGTGCATGTGAAATCTAATCAAGTGCAAGGCAGCATCATTTCCTTTTCCATCCTCGAATTTAGGCAAATATTTTTGCCAATTTATTTGAGGAATATGATTTGGAATGCCAGGAATATGAGATCGATTCATTGGAGCATACCTTGCAAATATTGAACTCATCTTCGGAAAGTGGAGTCGCCAATGATGTTTTGGAAGCTGGATTCTGCATTGACAGTGGAGTCGCCAGTGAAAATTAAAATTTTTGGATTCTTCTACCAATGGAATCACCTTCAAACTAATTTTTTGATGTGTAGAGTCACCAGAGCAGGAATACAGCCAATGTGTGCCTAAGTGTATGCTGATCTCAGACCTTAGAACTCAACCATGTCATTCTTCCTAGGGAAAAAATTTCAATTTCGTCGCCGACAACAGTTCCAAAATGTTAGCACTCTGTAAATTTCGTCTGGTTGAATAGACAAATGACATAGGTAACTTTTTCAACCAGCTTTAGAGCTGAGGAACTAGCCTTCTCAACTCAGAGAGGGCTCTCTTGTGTCACTTGATATATCTATGCAAATCGGTGTCTATATTTGGTTTGTTTTGGGGTTTTTAAATAAAGTTGTTGGCAAAGAAGGGGAGGAACACTCATGGCTATGGAATCAAATTTCTGTAAGTTAAAGAAGACAATGCATTAATGAATAGAACTCTCCAGAGGATAAAGGCTAAATGAGGCAATGAATCTGAGTTATAAATTGAATTTAATTAGAATGGTAAGAGGAAAGAGAAACAAACAACTGCATCAGAGCATTACAAGAATGAATTCTGAATTAGCTAAGAAGAAACATACACAATTTAAATTTCTTAAGCAAAGAGCATCAAATGATGAATTATGGGCCTTTAACTCTCTAATTTAAACAGAAGACAGTGTAAATGGAATAAAAGAACACAGGAAATACAAACAGTGAAGGAAGACAAAGCTCATATCACTGCCAATTAGGATCTTTTCATAAACAGTTCAAAATTCTTCTACATATATATTCAATTTTGTCCCAGAAAAATTACAATATAGTCCAGAACCACTAGAATTGTGCCCTTGCACTTCTGCCCACCCTTAATACACTCAAAACCTCTAACACATATACAATTCGAGTTCATTTGGTGTGTAAGTTATTACAATAACTGAAACAAAACTTTTCAGCTTCTACAATGATTACAAATGACAATTTTTAGAAAAAACGTTTCATAACCCCTGCAGATTCCTCTGACGCTCCAACTCCTTCCTCTGCCATGTTCTCTTTGAAATGCCACTCATAATATTTCGAATATAATTGCATTTATCCATATTCTCATTAATCACTTGGGAATAATATATTTGAAATGAAAATAATTCCCAAATATTTTCTATCCTGTAGAATTAAATTTCCATAATTTAATTCATGCCCGTGGTTCTTTTAAAACCATGTCTTGTTTGCCCAATTCACCATTTCACTGTAAAAAACATTTACTGTTACTATTTCCTGTGAAAAACATTTATTGTGTAATGTTTTTTCCAATTTACCGTTTCACTGTGGAAAAAACATTTACTGTGTGTTTTTTTCATTTTACTGTCTTTGGTAAAATACCTTTTATCTTATTCTTTTACTTCTTAAAACCTTTGGATAAAGAATTATACCTTTTATATTCTTCTTTTACTTCTTAAAATGTTTGGATAAAGAATTATCCAAGTCTTTTTTTTTTTACAGAAACAATTAGAGTTTTATATTAAAAAACAGTGGGGAAACCACTGCGTTCGTTACATCTGAAAGTTTCCTGGTAATTCAGAGGGACAAACCTAATTGAACTAAAAAATAAATAACTTATAATCTTGGAAAAACATACTATTTCAGTGACCCGGTTCGACTACGGGTCATTACATCCTTTCTGACTTGAAAGTTGTTTTTTTTTTCCTTTTTGACACGGTCTGCCATTCTTTGCTTTGATGAGATTGGCTTTCCTTCGGTGGTGGAGGGCCTTCTTCATCAGTTAATTCAGGGCTTTCTTCATCCGCTAAGTCGGTCCATCTTGAGATCTGGTGTTCGGGCTGAGATATGCTTGGCATTATGGTTGGATCATTTTCTGCCTCGACCTTCCCCTTGGGCTTTTTAGGGGAAGGAGGCTCTTTCTCTTGAAAAGAGGTGACTTGTTCTGTTTCCTGTGGTACAATCTCTGTATCTTCCTCGCTTGAGGTATCATTAGCTGGTTCTATTCTTTAATGCTCAGGAAGAGCTCCTACCCACCATGTGGGTTTGCGCTGATTCTTTGGGTTTCTGTTTTTCTCAGGGAGTTTCTGACAGTTGTTGGCTAAGTGCCCTGTTTCAAAACAACTTCTGCACCTAAAATGAATATTCTCATAGTCGATCTTCTGCGTCCAAGAATAATTAGTCCCTTGAAGAGTGATTCACGCTGGGAATCCTTTACTGAAATCCATCTCTACACAGATCCGTGCATAGGTAGTGAAGCCACATTTAGTTTCCGGACTGCTACTATGAAATTTTCCAAGAGCATTTCCAATATGACTAAGAGAAGAATCACCCCAAAAATGAATAGGCAGACCAGGGAGCCTTACCCACATGGGGGTCGTAGGGATGGAAGCTGAGGAGGGGTTGAAAGAAGGGGTCCATAGCTACACAGACAGACCCAGCCTACCCCAGAACCAAGGCCCAGAAATGTAGATCAAATCTCTATCCTTAGCAGAGGAAAAAATCACTACGAAGAAACCTTTTACACAAGGGAGAACATGAGCTTCGTCTTCGAGGAGAGGAGTCCATTCTGAAGCAATCCAAGAATGCATATCCGCCAGGTGAGGCCAGAGGCCATTGAACCTGCAAAACAAAGAATTAGATATAAAGAAGCCTTCACGAACCGCCACTTCCTGAGGTACAGGGATCACTGGATCTGGAGCTTCATGGACCACAGGAGGAAATCCAGTAGAGCGGCCTTGACAAACCACATCTTTGAAGGAGGTCAGAGAGGGTATCAATGGAGCAGCAGAGGACGCGCCTATCGCTGCTACTGGAGACGACTGAACTGAGGAGGGAGGAGATCCAGACGGGGAGCCGGAGGGGTCGCCTGGGCGTCGAACAGTGGAGCATCTGGAGGGAGAGTTTGGGTGAGGGCCGAGCTCTCGCGAAGAAGCACGCAGAGCCACGGAGGAGGCCGACGCCATCTCCTGTAGGGTTTCCTGCGCTTTGCAAAGTTTTAGGCATTTTACTCTGAATTATAAGAATTATCCAAGTCTTCATTCACGTGCATATTCCCATTTAAATATTTTTCATGGAAATAAAAATTAATCTCTTTGATTTGTAAAATGTGAATTTCACCTCTATAAAACAATTTCACCGTGAGGAAGAATTTATTTTATTGGAAATTCCATAATCATTATTGAAATGCACTCGTGGAAAAATGCCGCACATAAAACATATGATAAATGTTTGCGTTTATTATATCAGGCTTGGGCTAAAGTGGTTTAATCCAATCTTCTTTTACCTCCGATGTTCTTCATGTAAAAACACGTGTCCACCAAATAAGCCATGATAGTTTTCCCCGGTCCGCCTTCTCATAATTAACCTCCTCTTTACTTTAATCCCCGATATGTATATGTGCCCTCCATCCAACCTTTGAATTTTCCACATTATAAATTGAGATTGGTGCCCATTATATGATTTGACGTGATTCCATAAATTAAATATTGGATTAAATATTAATATAAATATAAAAATATTTATATTAATAATAAAAAACTTTTTTTCTATTTTTGAAGGACTTTGGGCATATGATGCTTAACACATGAATTTGTGGATAGGATAAGGGTGCTTAATAAAAGGAATATTTTTTATTTTCAACGGGAATATGAAAATAAGGGTAAAAATGAATGAAGTGATGGAACTAAGGGATTTAGATAAGAATTAAGGCTAGGTATAGGCTTGGGATATTTTCCAAATTTTGACTCGTGGAGTACATGAATATTTTGGATGATCCATTAGGTGAAGGATTTAGGTGATGGGAGCTTGACGGAGCTGGTGAAAAAGTTTGAAAATCTGAGTGGAAAAATAACACAAGGACAAGATGCATTGGAAAAAATTAATGCAAACTAGCAGGTGATCTAAGGTACGTCGAGTCTTATCAAATTTCGATATCGGGGGTTGGAAAAAACCGTTTTAGCCAGAGCTCTTTTTTCCCCGATGTTCTTCCAAGGGTGCCATGCATCCACAAATGAAACCATAATGGTTTCCTCATTCCACCCTCGAATAATTATCTTCTGCACTGCTTCATTCCCCGATATGTGCCTTAGTCGTTGATCTAGGCTTCTTCAAGATCAACGGTTGACCGAGTTATACCTTTCTCACCTCCTCTATATTTGTCTATATGCCTCCAGATATAGTCCGGTCCCCCAAACTATCATACTTCCACAGTGATATAGCATTTCGCTAAATTTCTGAAATTTGGGTCTTGATCTAAAAATTGTTATGGTGATAACATTAGCTCCAATTGGGGATACTATCCTCCCTGTGAGGTATCAAAGAACTCGTAGACCTGGTTCCTGATCCATTGGGCTGCTCCCAAAACATGTGTGTGTACCCTGCTTCGTCCTGTCACCAGTGTCTGTTGAAAACCAAACTCCGCACACTGCTCTCAACTGGATACTGATCACTGAATACATTGCTAAAATATGAATGTACATACTACTGGAAATCCAAACTGAAAAATGCTTGACCAACAAGCGTATTCGCATACTCCTATATACTCTAAAACTGCTGAAATGAATACTCAATCAAGTGATGCTAAAGTGCCAATGCAACCAATCAAGAAATTGGCTTTCTAATTTTTCTTCGGTCACATCTTTCTTAAGCAAGTAGACAAATGTAAACAATGGAAGTTGAAGACAAAATTTGAATCCAAAACTTGAGCTTATGAATGAAACAAACTCCTCCTTCACTGAAGACTGTAATAGGATGGCCACAGGATCTTGAAAACCATGAAAAAACATTTCTTCTTGACGAGTAAAAAAAGAAGGACAAGCCTCTTTCATAAGTGTTTGTTGTTCTTGCTCTATTTTTTTTTTATTTTGAGAACATTTTCAAATGAAATGGCAACAATAGGTTTGTCTACTTTCCCATGCATCTCAACAAAAACATTCATACATTCTTGAACACCTTCAAATGTGATAGCCATATTATGTGCATCCTCTAGTTCGTCAAACAATTCTGATTTGGTTTCATTAAACTTCTGGAAATTTGCTTGCGGACTGTCATTTTGACTTTCAAATGAAATAATAGAAATACGTTCATGCTTATAATCTTCTTGCAAATGTGAAAAGATAACCACATGCATTATTTCACAATCTAGAGTTCCCATGGATGCATTTTCAAAACCATGATTTTCAAATGAATTAAATAAAACCACTGCCTCTTCATTATCTTTCTATATTTCTAGTTGAAAAATGGCATATGTTGTTTTGTTTCTTTCCTGAAGCTCTATGTCATTTATTTGTTCATTGTTGGAAGTTTCCATAGATTTAGTTTCAGAATCCTCATCCATGTCTAGACCACTTAGAGTTTGAACAACCATATCGTTCATAAGGGGATAAAAACAACCTTGAAACACTTTGTCTTGTTGAAAATCTTGTTGAATATCTTCATCAAGTTCAGGGGAAGGAAAATGATTTTCAACAACAATTTCTTGATCAGCTTCATCTTCAACCAAAGGAGGGGATACTATTTGTTGTTGGGCTGAATATTCATAAAGGGCTTCTATGATTTCATCATTCATACACTCTTCATCACCAAAAACATTTTTAAGGTACTTAATGAAATGTTCACAAAATTCACAACAATCTTCAAACACCAAGGATGAAGGATTAGACTCTCCATAATGCTTAAAGAATATTATATGGAAATCTTTAAGAGAGTATAAGCTTCCTGGTTTTAAACCTTCATACCATAATCTTGCTGTCCCCTCTAAAGTAGCCATAAACATTTTCATTAAACAATCCTCATGAAATTCAACCCCCATCTTACATATGTGAATGTGAAATCTAATCAAGTGAAAGGCAACATCATTTCCTTTCCCATATTCGAATTTAGGAAAATATTTTTGCCAATTTATTTGAGGAATATGATTTGGAAAGCCAGGAATATGAGATCGATTCATTGGAGCATACCTTGCAAATATTGAACTCATCTTCGGACAGTGGAATCATCAATGATGTTTTGGAAGCTGGATTCTGCATTGAGAGTGGAGTCGCCAGTGAAAATTCAAATTTATGGATTCTTCTACCAGTGGAATCACCTTCAAACTAATTTTTTGATGTGTGGAGTCACCAGAGTAGGAATACAACCAATGTGTTCCTAAGTGTCTGCTTCTCTCAGACCTTATAACTCAACCATGTCGTTCTTCCTAGGGAAAATTTTTCAATTTCGTCCCCGACAACGACGCCAAAATGTTAGCACTCTGTAAATTTCGTCCGGCTGAATAGACAAACGACAGAGGTAAATTTTTCAACCATCTTTAGAGCTAAGGAACTAGCCTTCTCAACTAAGAGAGGGCTCTCTTGTGTCACTTGATATATCTATGGAAATCGGTGGCTAGATTTGGTTTGTTTTGGGGTTTTTAAATAAACTTGTTGGCAAGGAAGGGGAGGAACACTCATGGCTATGGAGTCAAATTTATGAAAGTGAAAGAAGACAATGCATTAATGAATAGAACTCTCCAAAGGATAAAGGATAAATGAGGCAATGAATCTGAGCTATAAATTGAATTTAATTAGAATGGTAAGAGGAAAGAGAAACAAATAACTGCATCAGAGCATTACATGAATGAATTCTGAATTAGCTAGGAAGAAACATACATAGTTTAAATTTCTTAAGCCAAGAGAATCAAATGATGAATTATGGGCCTTTAACTCTCCAATTTAAATAGAAGACAATGTAAATGGAATAAAAGAACACAGGAAATACAAACAGTTAAGGAAGACAAAGCTCATATCACTGCCAATTAGGATCTTTTCATAAACAGTTCAAAATGATTATGCATATATATTCAATTCATTCCCAAAAAAATTACAATAGAGTCCAGAACCACCAGAATTGTGCCCTTGCAATTCTGCCCGCCCTTAATACACTCAAAACCTCTAACACTTATACAATTCGAATTCCTTTGGTTTGTAAGTGATTACAATAACTGAAACAAAACGTTTCAACTTCTACAATGATTACAAATGACAATTTTCAGAAAAAACGTTTCATAACCCCTGCAGATTCCTCTGATGCTCCAACTCCTTCCGCTGCCATGTTCTCTTTGAAATGCCACTCATAATATTTCGAATATAATTTCATTTATCCATATTCTCATTAAGCACTTGGGAATAATATATTTGAAATGAAAATAATTCCCAAATATTTTCTATCCTGTGGAATTAAATTTCCATAATTTAATTCATGCTCGTGGTTCTTTTAAAACCATGTCTTGTTTGCTCAATTCACCATTTCACTGTAAAAAACATTTACTGTTACTATTTCCTGTGAAAAACATTTACCATGTAATGTTTTTTCCAATTTACCGTTTCACTGTGGAAAAAACATTTACTGTGTGTTTTTTCCATTTTACCGTCTTTGGTAAAATACCTTTTATCTTCTTCTTTTACTTCTTAAAACCTTTGGATAAAGAAATATACCTTTTATCTTCTTCTTTTACTTCTTAGGACCTTTGGATAAAGAATTATCCAAGTCTTCGTTCAAGTGCATCTTCTCATTTAAATATTTTTCATGGAAATAAAAATTAATCTCTTTAATTTGTAAAATGTGAATTTCACCTCTGTAAAACAATTTCACCGTGAGGAAGAATTTATTTTTTTGGAAATTCCATAATCATTATTGAAATGCACTCATGGAAAAATGTCGCACATAAAACATATGATAAATTTTTTCATTTATTGTATCGCGCTTGGGTTAAAGTGGTTTAATCCAATCTTCTTTTACCTCTGATGTTCTCCACGTAAAAACACGTGTCCACCAACTAAACCACGGTAGTTTTCCCCGGTCTGCCTTCTCATAATTAACCTTCTCGTTACTTTAATCCCTAATATGTATATGCACCCTCCATCCAACCTTTGACTTTTCCACATTATAAATTGAGATTGGTGCCCATGATATGATTTGATGTGATTCCATAAATTAAATATTGGATTAAATATTAATATAAATATACAAATATTTATATTAATAATAAAAAATCCTTTTGTCTATTTTTGAAGGACTTTGGGCATATGAGGCTTAACACATGACTTTGTCGATAGGATAAGGGTGCTTAATAAAAGGAATATTTTTTATTTTCAACAGGAATACGCAAATAAGGGTAAAAATGAATGAAGTGATGGAACTAAGGGATTTAGATAAGAATTAAGGCTAGGTATAGGATTGGGATATTTTCCAAATTTTGACTCGTGGAGTATATGACTATTTTGGATGATCCATTGGGTGAAGGATTTAGGGGATGGGAGCTTGACGAAGCTGGTGAAAAAGTTTGAAAATCTGAGTGGAAAAATAACACAAGGACAAGATGCATTGGAAAAAATTAATGCAAACTAGCAGGTGATCTACGGTACGTCGAGTCTTATCAACTTTCGATATCGGGGGTTGGAAAACAAGATTTTAGGAAGACCTCTTTTCTCCCCGATGTTCTTCCAAGGGTGCCACACATCCATGAACGAAACCATAATGGTTTCCCCATCCCGCCTTTGAATAATTATCTTCCACGTTGCTTCATTCCCCGATATGTGCCTTAGTCGTTGATATGGGCTTCCTCAAGATCGACGGTCGACTGAGTTATACCTTTTGCAACTCCTTTATATTTTTCTATATGCCGTCAGATATAGCCTGGTCCCCCAAACTCTCATACTTCCACAGTGATATAGCATTTCGCTAAATTTCTGAAATTTGGATCCTGATCTGAAAATACTTATGGTGATAACACCACCATGGAATGTTATCCATATGAATCCCATTTGATGTGATCAAACATACAAATACATATAATTTCAATATGGCACGTCGTAGGTCCTGGGTGAAGTCATGGTTCACACAACCATGCATGAGAAAAGGATAATGACACTACAAAATAGACAAACACATCATTAATTTCCATAAAATGATGTGTGCATAAAATATTTTTACCGATGTCAGTATAGAACAAGAATCATGTATTCAACATACATATGCTTAGAAGGTTTACATGGTCATGTGATTTCAACCTAGAAAAATTCCCTTCTACCGTGAAACAACGTCATAGAGTAGACCCATATAAAGAAGGTGCATTCACACCCAATATAACATCATTCACTATAGAAAGATCATTTTTCATCAAAATCCATGGGACATTACCTTCTTTAAAATACCAAGATGAACCAACCTCTCCTCTAGTTTATTTTCTTAGCTAATGTCTCTTTTTAGTATTTGAAGCAATAAGATCTCTCCTAACAACCAATGTGTTTATTTTATTCAATGATATGTGCCTCCATAAAGAATATGAAACATTTATTAATATATGCATGAGATCTAGTAAGTGGTCAATCTTGAGATGCTCCCAATATGGAAGATCATAAAATATAGATTTCATTTTCATCCTAATGGGCATTTTCTCAACATAGGTGTCAAAAAATCCATAATCATCGAACCTAGGTTCCCCATTTAAATCAAACAATTCTTCCATTTCCTTCTCCATATTTTTTTTATATGACCTGTTGGTCCCTTCGTTTTCAGATTTGAGGTTGCACAAGAAGGACTACGGTCCTAGTTTTGGTTTAATAGGAGTTGTACAAGGTAGAGAAGAAGTTGGACAGTGGATCAAGGAAAATAAACAAAAATCGGTTGCGGAAAGGGACAACGCAACACCAGTAAGCCAAAAGCAGTTACAACAAAACAAGAAAGCATGCAAGCCCAAAAGAATAATATCCCACTCGGCATATATATTAGATGAATATTGTTATAAAAGGGTTGCTTGGGTTGGGTTGAGTTGGATTGGCTGATGTTGATAGGTTGAGATTTTTTGCTGTTAGTCAGATGTTGTTGTTGGGTTTAGTTGAGAAAAGGTTATGTAAATGTAATATGCATATAGTTTTGGGTAGATCGAGCTCTGTGACATGAGTTCAGAGTCAAAAGTCTCTAACATAGTGCCAATATGTATCTCTAAGATTGTATTCGATAAGTTCTGAATATAATAGATGAAGAAGGACCCAAAATTTTGAAATCTAATGTGTCATTTTGTGTTTATGCTTGTGCATTATATATTTACATTACTTCTTTATTCTTGATAAGATCCACATGATATCTTTGTGTATGAATTATTTTCGTAACTTAAGTATATTTAGTTCCATTATGCATGATTTCATATATGTTCGGTAGTTGGTCTATCTTGCATAAGATCATGGTGAATCTTAAAGGTTCTGGGAACCCACCCAAGTATTCTCCTTGCCCTTCCCTATCCTTATGTCTTAGTTGCGCTTTGGGTGAGACTTCTTCTCTTTAGAGGAGATGAAAATTCCATCGCTCTAGACTACATGGTACCTTTTGTTGGTAACGTGAGAATGACCCTGGTCCGATCAATTCAGTGCCAAAAAAATGGTTATGTTTCTAGGGCCTTTGTTAAAAGGGAACCTGTAGGGAGAATGCTTCCGCGGATTCTCATATCTTATATTCACCAGTGGTGGGAGAGAAAATGCGACGCCTTCATATGGAAAGAAGGAGAGCTGAGAGGAAAATTTGTGAAATATACACAAGAGGTAGTCTTTTAATAAAAAATATTGAGTGATCAGTACGAGATATTTTCGGTTAAGTTCTCGAAAGAAATTTTCCACTGGATAGATAGGCTCTGAGAACCTCTGGAATTCCAAGAACAAGTCAAGAAGACCCTCGCTTGGGATACAAGAAATATTGCAACACTTCATCGGCTAGATAGTCCAGTAAAGAGAGCAATCGATTTCTGGGTAAAGACAAGACTAGAAGGATACATTATTGAGTTTGCAGTAGAGAATCACCAATATGTTTCACGGGCAGAAGCATATTTCAAGAAAGATGCAAGAGGAAGACTATTGAAAGAAATCCCCCTTGTGGATCAAGGTTTTATTGATAGAAGAGGGGATGTTGACTATGTTCCTGACTGAGATGACAACATAAACACCCTTGCTTGGGGTGGAGTCATGGCCTGAGAAAGGGGAGATGGTTATTTGAAAAGCAAGAGAGTAGAAAGAAATGGAATCAAGATATGAGAGAGCCTTGAAAAGAGTCACCATAGTTGAGAAGTGGTGGCATGGTAAGATAAAAAAAGTAGTAAAATATTCTAAGAAGTTGTGGAAAGAAGTTAGACCAAGAGAAGTAGAGGAATGACAGATGGAAGAGTTGTGAAAGATGAGAAGACACGAAAGATTGGTAATTCAAAGAGTAAGTGAGAGAGAAGTGTAGAGAGAAATAATTCCTCGAGAGGGTGGACAAGAAGGAGAAGGTGTAGAAGCAAGGGAGGAGGAAGCCGACCTGGATCTTGAAGAAGAAAGAGAAGATTCATCCCTGATGCAAGGAAAGAATGGGAATCCAGCTAAAGAGACCACTCCAGAGGATGAGAACAAGACCCCTCGGATCAAAGAAACATGCCCCGAAGCTAGTGGCTCCATCCCCAAATCACCCATACCCCAAGTGTCTTCTATACAAGTGGTAAATTATAAACTACCTTCTTATGCTAATTCTGTTCCAGTATAGCCAGTTAGTCAATCACAACTAGGAAGAATGAAGTTTGGGAGGATAGTGGGATCCCCTGGTAGGTCACAACTAGGACCGTTAGGTTTTATTTTGATAGGAGAATCAAGATCAGAAATGGTTGGTAATGTGGGAGGTTTGATTGCTCAGTACCCAGAATTCTTGGGTAAGGGAGAAAAATATGGTGAGCAACATTGGTTCTTATGTGAAGAAATCTGGAGGTCCATAGGGACTCTGGATGTGAATAAATTGGTGGAGTTTTAGACTACCTTGAGAGGTCGTGATCTCAAATGGTACATGAAGGTTATTGATTCAAGAGTTCCTGGAATGCAAGGTCAAGCGTTCACACTTGACCAGGTATGAAAAAAGTTCATAGTGGAGTTTAAGCTACCTCAGTTTGAACAAAAATCTCTGTCTGAGTTGCACAAGATTCAACAAATGGAAGGTGAATCATCCTGGGAATATATCCACAAGTTTAAAGATGCTATATGGATGTTGGCACATCCAATTCATGAGGAATGTCAAAGAGAGTGGTATATTAAGGGATTTCTACCTCTGACATAGATTCCTTTAACGCAACAACAGATAACCATTATTACAGATGCCATGGAAAAATCAATGAATATTGAAGCCATGGTAGGAAATATGGGGATCCTGAGAGTGACTAGACCCCCAACAGATGCAAATTTGGCGCAATTAGAAGGGAAAATATCAATGCTTACAGAGAAATCCAAGAACTGGCAATACCTAGACCAAGACGATCGTAGGTCTGGTGTACCAGATATTACACAGAAGGACATATGGAAAACAAATGTCCACGAATGAGGGTAATGGGACCTCTTTAGAATCCAATGGGACCTTCATTAGGAACCACGCAAGGAGTTGAGAAAGTATCTGTGAATTCTCCATTCCATAACCCCACTCCATATCATGCTTTTCTAGGTAATTAAGCAGTACCAATAGTTGAGTTTTGCAAGATTTTCCGAATCCATGGGAATCATCCAAGACAATTCCCCATTATATAGAAGTATTCAACAATACTGAATACTGTGCACTGTGATTTTTGTGCATCTACCACACATACTACCAATCAATGTAGAGCACTGGATGCACTTGCAGACATGATGGATCAAACAACATTTAGGGTGAATGAAACCCCCCAGGGACTGGGAAGAGGTCTAGGAGGTGGAGTTGGAGGAGACTTCATAGGAGGAAGAACTGGGGGAACAGGACTAAGTAGATTCTACAACTGTGATTATCAAGGTCACATGGCTAGAGATTGTCCTCATCCAAGGCGACCATGGTGATCTCACTGTAGAACTAATGAGAATGCAACTGAAGACTGGCCAGAATTAATTGCAAAATGGGAGGATCGAGTACGGCAACGAGGAAATAACCTCATAAGTTCAGAGATAAAGAGAGTTATTAAAGGGATAATTCCCAACCTTAATATCGTTACTTGAGGAGGGGAAAAGATTGGTGCAGATGCTGACAATTTTCCTCAGATCCAGAAAGAAGCGCTTAAGGAGGAAATGTATGATCCTATGAGACAAAAGTTATTCTTTAAAAAATCCATAGAATTATTTCAGTTTAGTCCCATGTCGAGGGTGACCCACTGCCGAGAGTGATGAGTAGTGTGGTCTAAGGCTAGGAGGTTCGTGGAGGTCTGCACACAATTGGTGATATTCTTACCAAGATAAGTGTCAATTGTGTGATAAATTACATGTTGTATTATTATTTACGTGTTTATTTTGATGGGTTTATGCTATGTGTGGTTTATAAATGTCTTTATATTTATGGGTATTTCATGTATATGTTGCATGTATATGTTTACTGTTATTTCAGTATGAATTAATGCATTTATAGAATGTATTTGTCTGTTTACGTTTTATATATAAAGTTCCACAAGATTTCCGTGTACATATGTTTTAATTGCATGCAGATCAAAACAATTATGTGGCATATCTCAGTTGGATGTTGGGTATGTTATAATATCTTTAGAAAAGAATGAAAGCATTTTCTAGAGTAGCATGGCCCGACCGGGGTGGCCGGGGATGTTACAATAAGGTATCAGAGTCTCAGTTTTCAACACTGAGCCTGGATGGGCCAAGCAAGTTAAGTTGAAGGGAAATTTTACAGAGGACTAATTTCGAAGTAGCCAAATCTCAAGTTACATAGTATCCATGGTAAAAATTAGAAGCAATTGCGTGGAATTGGGAAAAAGACCCAATTTATGTTGTTAAATTCATGGGAAAATTGAGAAATTTGGACAAGTGGTGAGATATTCTTGATTTAATATCTGTTCTAGCAAATTTAGACCTAGAATTGGTTGAATTTAAAGTTATAGTGAAGCCATGACAGATGGAGCGAGATTCATAATTAAAATTCTCAATTCGTGAATTGAGTTTGGGAAAAATTTGTTCCAAAAATGTCAAACCACAACGATTTGTTGTTGTAGGGGTTCAACTGGTGTTATCAAGGTGAAATTGAACAAATTTCATATTTGTGGAATGTCTATGGTAAACATTGGGGAAAAATTTAGGAAAAAGGCCCAATTTTTGCAGCAGAATTCACGAGAAATTGATGCGCATAAAAATGAATGTGCGCAGATGGGCGCACTAAAAATGCATGATGCATAATGAAAATATTGTGATATGTGGAAAAATATTGGCGTGCGAGCGCACACGCTAAAATTTGGCGTTGCGCAAAAAAATATTGGCATGCTCATGCACGCGCTAAAATTTGATGTTGCATGGAAAAATATTGTCGTGTGGGTGCATGCGCTAAAATTTGGTGTTGCGCGGAAAAATATTGGCATGCGGGTGTGCACGCTAAAATTTGGCGTTGCGCGGAGAATAATTGGTGTGCGGATACGTGCGCTAAATTTAGCATTGTGCGGTGTGGATTGAGTGGCACAAGCATAATACTGGCGCGCATGGTGTGCACATGCATACTAATGGCGTGTGTGATGTGCACGGTATTGAAAGAGCATAGATGAATTTTGTTGGTGCATGCACAATGTGGGTATATGTTGTCACGCGAAATTTCAATTAATGGTGCGTGCAGAGGATTGATGCACAGTGGGAGTGTACTAAACTATGGCATGGTGCAACACATAGAGTGAAATGCATATCGAATATTAGTGCGCGACACAGAAAAGAAATTGCACGTGACAAGTATTAGTGAAAGAATCAAAATTTTGCATGGTGGATATTGGCGCGTGACACAAAACTAGTGCACCCCAGTTATTTGCGCAACAAAGAAGTGATGCACAGTGGTTATAGGTGCGTGGAGCATGAATTACCTTGTGGTGTTCCTATGCATGGTAAATATGGGTGTACAGGTTGAAATTTGTGCATGTGAAGTTGTTTGGATGGTGAACAAGAGTAGAAAACCAACGAATTTCTTTGACATTTTATACTGTTTGAACGCCATCTTTTTGCAACGCATTTTTGAGGCCCTTAACAACGTTTTTAGCTACTCAAAAACCACGAGAACAGAGTGTAGTGAACCAAGTTACACTCTATCTCTACAGCTAAAATAAAATATTCTGGAGAGAGCTTTCTAATGGTGTAAATTGTTCGTCAAACAAAGATTTTATGAGAAAGTTACAGGACAAACAATGGAGTGTAAATTTTAAGACCCAACTAACTTCGAATAACCATAACTCCGCTTTGGAATCAGATTGAGGCACAGGAGCAGTCAATGGAAATATATTGAACCATAGAAGATATTCCTAGAGATGAATTAAATTTTTGGGCATGTTAAAGATGTTTAATATGGAAAAGAAGGTACTTGTAGCATTCCATACCAAAAACACGAATTGGCCTAGAACTTCAACAGGCTATAACTAGTAGCCCATAACACAGAAAGAGGTGAAACTTGGACAGAATGTCAAAAATATGTATATTAAGAAACACAATTGAGATCCTATGAAAACTCCAATGGATTAGGTGAAAAAATTCATAATTACAACGCAAAGTTGTGCCAAGTTTAAGAGTGAACATAAGAGTTAATGAGTGTTGGCCCTTGACCAAGTTTTGAGGATCCTTGGTCATGTTTGACCTATTTTTGGGACTTCGACAGGCTATCAAAGGCAGAGTGCAAGATGAAGCGGACATCGTGGGATCTCGGTTCCTTTTTAGGGATTTTTGGGTTTTTGGGCTTATGTAACGGGTATGGGAATGTCGGCCCATAGGTTTACCCATGTTTAGGCCCGATTTTGTAATGTATAAATAGAAATCTAGGTGATGTAGGAAGTAGTTTGATCTATGTGATTGAAGGGTTGTAAGTTGTGCTAAGTGCTAAGTGCAGTTGGTGATTGTAAGTGCTTTGTGCATGTTGAGTGAGACTTGCAAGGCTAAGTGCAAGTGACTGTAAAAGGTTGTGTAAGGCTCTGTACCTAGATCTACTCGGGGAAGGAGGATCCAACAGAGTGCACGCAGATCTCCTTTTCTATGCGGAGTAGGGTTTTGCGGATCTATGCATGTAGAGGATTGAGAGAAGCTAATAAAGAAGACAAAGAGTTGGTGGACGTAGCCCCAGAGTGGGGGTGAACCACGTATATCCTGTGTCGTGATTGCTATGTGCTTTGGTTGTTATTTGTCTATGTGTTGTGAATGCTTTGTGTTTTGTGCATTTATGGTTGCTATCTTGTTTATATGATTAAATGGTTAGTGCATTGTTAGATGATAGATTAATCTAATATGGTAGCTTAGTGTTGAATAACATAAATGAATGCTATATCTAATCTATGTTAGTATGCTTAGTTCTTGAATCTATTGGATTTTTATAAATACTACGTTGATCTGATGTTAGGTTTTATCCGCGCTATGAACTAAGACTAAATATTGATGAACTATAATTTCTTAGTTCTCTGTTAAGGTGTTACAGTCACAGATCTGTGTCCCAGCTAAGGTTGCAAACACTAGAGTCTTGCAACCACCCCTGCCTCTACCTTGGGTGAGACTTCATCTACTTCACAGGTGTTATCGAAAGGGTTGGTAATTAGGGTTTTTTTGGTGCGATGTTGTAGTGTTGAACCCCGAGTCTGTCCCTATGCCAACAAATGTTTCCATTGTCAGGACTTGAAACTGTGATTGTTGGGAACTAAAGGAAAGAAAGAAATCTCTGTGCGTGGATCTGTTTCCTAAGTGCGCAGTATTCTACTAACCTGTGAAGCTCTATGCTAAGAAGAGAAGTCAAATCTGAAGAAAAGAGGTAAGATATGGAAGATTTGTGCTCTGATAAAGGTAAGAATAGTGGAATGTTTTAGATTTGGAAGCTTTGTGCTCTGTTGAAAGTAAGATTAGTGGATTTTTGTTTCAAGAGTATGGATCTAGGTATGTTTGGAAAATGTTATCCTAGTCTGAAAACTAGGGCACAACTAGAAGAAATAAGGTATGATATTAGTAGATCTAATAGAAATAATGAAAGATATGTTATTCCTATGCATATAAAGAATGTTTGTACTAACAAATGGATGCAGGATCCTAGAAAGAAATTTTTTCAGGATAACTACCATGATCCTAGTGTGCAATACATGAAAGAATGGGGATAATTTAAGAGAAAAAGAGGATTAACCCTTTGTTACAGTTGCATAAGACTGGGACATCTTGCTAAGGAATGCCTTGGTAGAATACCTAGTTGTCTTTGTTGTAAAGATATGGACCATGAAGTTTTAGATTTCCCTAGAATGATTTCTAAGCTTGAAAGAATGAATATGAGACAAGAAGACCATGAGAAAGGTCGAGCAACTAAGACCATGGAAGAACCCCAAAAAGAATCAAATATTGTATTGCTGCAAATAAAAGAAACCCTGAATGACCACCAAAATATCAACTTATCAGATATCTTCAAAGAAAAAGAATGCATAGAAGCAAGAATATGAGACTTCGACATAGACTGTGTTCTGGATGAAGAAACACAGGTGAATACTATGACAGAAAGAACTTGGGAAACTTTAGGAAAGCCTATTATGATTCCTTCATTGGGATGAATAGGATTATTTAAAAGAAAAATGATAACCCTATCTGAAGGATCACCCAAGTATCTATGAGTGCTCAGGGAACTTCGACAGAGGAATATTTTGAGGTTGTTAAATTTATTAAGAACAACACCCCATTTTCTATATTACTAGGAAAATCTTGGATTGAAAGGGATCATGCCAGAAGGAAAGAAGAAGAAGTCTTAAAGTAGAAGAAGCAAGAGTTGAAAGATTTCATGACTAGGAGGATAACACACTTGATTGCAGAACAAGAGAACAGATCAAAGCTACTTAGAACTGGAAACTTGGATGTCGAAGTTGGAAGAACACAACAAGACTCACAGAATACTGAAGCACCTACCCCAGATAAATAAGAACTATTGCCCCTAAATCCTAGGAATGAATCACAACAACGCGAAGTTACTATGCCAAGAGGAGATAAGAATCAGAATGGAAAGAGGAATACCGAGACGAAGCTCACTAGAAACAAGGCTAGAAAACTAAGTAAGAAGAGATCAAAGATCGAAAATTTATAGAAGGTTCCAAAGGAAACTTCACAGAAGGAAAATTTGCAAAACTGGAACTTCGTTGGGATATCAGAATAGAGCCACATGGCACTTCTCCATGGTGAAGCAATATAGCCATTGGAAAAAGTATAAACATTATACTAACACCCCAAATGGTTACAATGACATTCATGGTCAGAAATCTCGCCATTAGACCGTTGGGACTGCTCCGTAACAGAAAAAACTAAATAAATGAAGGCTTCTTACCCATTGGAGAGATTCGTTGCCTAGTTATCTACTTATTCCATTGAGCCTTGCACCAAGAACACTTTTGCCAACCATGATTATCTGAGCCAATAGATTAGTTGATTTCACATAGTGATCATCAAGCTATCACCATCCATCCCGTTGAATTGAGTAGTTACTCTTCAAACCCGAGATATTCAACCACGAGCGTGTATGTCTGAATAAATTAGCGCAGTTGAAGATTCTGTGAAGGAGGTACTCATCGACCTTATGACTGAAAGAGTAATGTATGAAAGGGTAATGTCTGTGGGTGTACAAGCATCATCAACGAGAGGAGTGCAATCCTCTTTATCGATCACTCATGGATCTGGGCCATCCCGAGTCGTCACAGAAAAGAGAACCAAGCACAAATACGACCTAGAAAATGCGAAGCTAGTCCTGACCATCTTACTCGACTACATCCCACCTCTGGTCGGCACAGTGATTCGTGATAGTGTGCAGAGAGAATTTTATTACACCATGTTTACTGCGTACCTCCCTAAGGGGATACGCACAGTAAGAGCATAGCAGGACAAAATCACAACATTGAAGTTCAACAAATTCAACCTAGGAGACCGCAAGAACTATAGTATGCTCTCCCCTTATAAATACTTGACTAGGACGAAGTGGAAGAACTCGAAAATAATCGCCCAACCATGGACGATGAACCTCACGCAGTCCACCCCTTTAAATCTAATGAAGATCCCACATTTTGGACGACACCAGGAGGTTAACGCTTGTGTTAAGATCCTACTCTTATGTTACCATGGCGGCTACTTATGGCTAGACTGATGTATCACAGTTGATCCGACATTGATCCATAAGATCACCAGATTGAGCATGAAAGGACCCGACCCGCAGGACTTCTACCTAGGAAAAGCTACAGATCGTGCATTAGCATAGAAGATCAAGGATACATACGGTGATGTTGAGAAGGGGATGTGAGGCTACAAGGTAGCCTCCATCCAGAATGGCGCAGTGCGCCTAGCATGCCAATTAATTGCAGGGAATCTAGTAAGGAAGAAAAGACCCATGCAAGTCACAGGGTTTGTCGTTGACCTTGCATGGAAATGCATGGAAGGCCTACAAATGAACTGGGAGAAGAACCTAGTTAACCAACTAGAATTAGACTACCGTGAATCACAGGATCAATGCTACGAGATCCACTTTAGCTAGGTCTTGATCCTCATTGTGTCTATGTATGGGGAGATGTCGGAAGGAGCGACCTTCCCATACATTTATCCATTCAAGACGCTTGCTACGAAGTTCACCACGCTTTGGTACTCAAGCGATATGGGAAAACAGTGGCAGTCAAACGCGGTATTTCACACATATTATATCCAACTGAAGAGGGATATCGAAGTTGAACCTAGAATGATGCCCAACAACCTAGAGCGTTTCTAACCCCTCATGAATTTCCGCTCATATCGACACTTCATTTATATCACTACGCGAGCATATGAGCATAAGAAGGATCTTCAGTCGTACTACAAGCTCACAGAAGAGGACCTTGAGGAGATAACTAAGGATTGGTTAGAAAACCTACTTATCCCCTCTAATCTTGTAGATATGTTTGACCCTGAACTTGACATCTCGAAGACTGCTCACAAAGAACATGACACACCCAAAAACAACAGAAGGAAGAATACTGGAGAAATCCAAGACTTAAGTAGTGCATCCTAAAAGACTGCTTCATTATCACCTGGCCGAGGGGGTGATGACGAAGTAGAAGAGATAAATGGAAAAGAATATGAGAAGAAGAAAGGCAAAGTAACACCACCTAGATATGAGGTTGATCCCTTGAAGAAGAGGAAGGTTTCTCCCCCGAAACCCTCTTCCCGAAAGAAATCCAAAGCCACCTTGACTAAGATGCAAACTGTGCTCATTTTCGATGACTTTGACTTCATCATCGTAGCTGTAAACGATGCCTCATAGGAAATATTGAAAAAATAAGAAGCCAAGAAGGAGGAGATGTACGACAGAGTTGAGGTTGAACTCTGAGGGGTACAACAGGCCCTTCATTCCAGTCACACAGTGTCCACTCAACTGTTCCAGCCCAACTCCACAGAATAGTTGATGCGATTGAAGCTCTCCTTCGTCACACACAGGGAGAAATAGAACAAGCCACCTAGACCTTGAAGAAAGTGCAATAAGTAGTCGTAGAAAAAAACTGAGTTGCAATGTAGGACAAGGTTTCTCTATAGACAAAGTTTGAAGAGGAGAAAGCACAGATTCAACAATAAAAAGAACAGTTTCTCGTAGAGAAACTCGAAGTGAAATAAGCAGTCAACAGAGCACTTCACTCTGTGATAGGCTTAGAGCCGAAGGTAGAAGACCAAGTCAAGCATCAAGTAGAGAATCCCACGGAAGATATCGAATAGCTACAACAAATAATAACATACTTACAACTATGAATAGTGCCCGACACCCCGTAGGATGTGAGGGATCCAATAGAAGCAACGGCTCGAAGCACAGTTGATAGAATAAACGCCCTTTCCATGGAATGTAAAAAAATAATTGATCATAATGCCCAAACTTATGAGTGAATCACTGAGAATCCAGAACTAAAGGCACTGGAGTCATAGCTCCAGGAGGTGAAGCAGCAAGAAGAAACAATACAGGCACAGTTGAAGCCCCAGTTAGTTGTTGAAAAGATGAAGCGATCCCAAGAACAACACACTGCTCAACAACAGGTCCACACCATTTAGAGAAAAGTCATGGAAGTGACTTAGAGGATCCACCGTATACAATATGAGGCTTTCCAACTGTTAGCAGAGATCGAAGGATAAGGAGTAGAACTGGAGAAAGTCATCACTGCAACTGAACAACGCTTAGAGGGACCTGTAAACGAAGTTTTTATTCAAGAGTTCGTTGAACAGGAGGCCATGGCACAACAATAGGTTGAAGAAGCTCGAGCTAAGCTCGAGGATTTTGAAGAAGAGATACACAGACCAGAGTGACTCGGGACGAGTCATAGGTGAGTGTTGGGGGCCTGTTGGCCCTTGACCAAGTTTTGAGGATCCTTGGTCATGTTTGACCTATTTTTGAGACTTCGACAGGTTGTCAAAGGTAGAGCGCAAGACGAAGCAGAGATCGCAGGATCTCGACCCCTTTTCAGGGATTTTTGGGTTTTTGGGCTTATGTAATGGGTATGGGAATTTTTTCCCATGGGTTTACCCATGTTTAGGCCCAATTTTTTAATGTATAAATAGAAAGCTAGGTGATGTAGGAAGTAGTTCGATCTATGTGATTGAAGGGTTGTAAGTTGTGCTAAGTGCTAAGTGCAGTTTGTGATTGTAAGTGCTTTGTTCATGCTGAGTGAGACTTGCAAGGCTAAGTGAAAGTGATTGTAAAAGGTTGTGTAAGGATCTGTACCTAGATCTACTCGGGGAAGGAGGATCTGGCGGAGTGCGCACAGATCTCCTGTCCTATGCGGAGTAGGGTTTTGTGGCTCTGTGCATGTAGAGGATTGAGAGAAGATAATAAATAAGACAAAGAGTTGGCAGACGTAGTCCCAGGGTGGGGGTGAACTACATATATCATGTGTCATGATTTCTATGTGATTTGGTTGTTCTTTGTCTATGTGTTGTGAATTCTTTGTGCTTTATGGTTGCTATCTTGTTTATATGATTAAATGCTTAATGCGTTGTTAGATGATAGATGAATCTAATATGGTAGATTAGTGATGAATAACGTAAATGAATGCTAGATATAATCTATGTTAGTATGCTTAGTGCTTGAATCTATTGGATATGTATAAATACTATGCTAATCTGTTGTTAGGTTTTAGCTGCACTATAAACTAAGACTGAATATTGATGAACTATAATTGCTTAGTGCTATGTTAAGGTGTTACAATCACATATATGTGTCCCAGTTAAGGTTGCAGAAACTGGAGTCCTACAACCACCCTTGCCTCTACCTTAGGTGAGACTTCATCTTCTTCACAGGTGTTTCCAAAAGGGCTGGTAGTTAGGGTTTTGTTGGTGCGTTGTTGTAGCATTGAACCCCAGGTCTGCCCTTGTGCCAATAATGAGCAATTTTCAAATAACCATAACTTTTTTCTCAAGACTCAGAATTGAGCATGGAAGTAGGCATTGGAAAGGTATTGGATAGTAGAATATAAATATTCACCCAGAAAATTGATCCGGGCTTTCAAATTTTTAGGAAATCAAAAGAAATAATTCTTTTATATTATTGAACGAGAATGGTTCATATTTTTCATGAAATTGTTGAGTTAGTTAACCTAACAAAGTTTTGTTGGCTGTACATTTTGCAGAGTTAAAAACAACTAGATCATATCAGGATAAACACAGAGTCCATGGGAATTGAATATGCACAAGTTACTTACAACAAGGAAGATGAGATCAGGGGGATGGATGTCCATTTGGGAATTGAAGGAACAAACTCCAATGGACATGGAGAAAGAAGGGATGAAAACATGAATATGGTAGAGACCATAACAAAATTTCAGAAGGATGTCCAAAACCATAAAGCTGAAAATGAAAGGCTTATGAGAGACAAGGAGAAGAAAGAGGAATTCAACATGAAGTTAATGCAGATCTTGAACAAAATAGAAAATAAATTGGATAAGGAGAGTGGCTCAAGAAAATCAGGAAGTCACAGGTCTCTTGATGAGAAAATAAGAACAGGAAGTGTTAGCATCCATGACCATCACTCCTCAAGGCATTCCAATAAGAGGGAACACAACAAATGAAGTCCATTCCTTTTCAGGAAGCATACAAGGTCTGGGGTGAATGAGCTACGATGGGAAATGAACAAAATCAAACCTCCTACATTTGATGGTTAGCATAAGAAGGATGAAGATGCAAATACATGGATGTTGGGCATGAGAAAGTATTTTCAATTGCATAATTATTATTCTATGGAAAAAGGAAGAATGTCCATCTATCAAATCAAGGGAAAGGAATCCATGTGGTGGGATCATCTTGTGCAGGTGCAACACATTAAAGAGAAAAATGTTACTTGGAAGGAATTCAAGAAGTATTTTGAAAAGAAATACTTGAATAAGAGATACTATGAAAAGAAAATGAAAGAGCTCTTTGAACTCAAGCTTGGGAGTATGACCATAGATGAATATGAGAGAAGGTTTTTAGAGCTGGCGAAGTATGTTTCTTTCATCAAGGATGAGACAGTTAATATTCAAAGGTATTTGAGTGGATTGCCATCATTCATCAATGAAAAAATACAATATGATGATTCAAAAACATTGGAGGGAACCATAAGGAAAGATAAATTCCTATATGATCAGCAAAAAGCAAGGCGAACTTTCCAAAAATCTTGGGAAGACAAAAATAAATTCAAGATGGATTAGAGGAAGAAGGGAACTAAGCCACCATTCTTCAGAAATAATCCTCAGGGAAAACCAACTTATAGAGAACCTAGAACGATGGAGACAGGGGGTCAAAGGCCAAGGCAACCACCTATTCAATGTTGGGGTTGTAAAGGAGATCATATGTTTGAAGATTGTCCTCATAGAGGTGAAAAAGTGAGGATTGTTCACAATGTACAGAAAGATGAAACAGTGAAGGAGATGGGAAGAAATGTACCAAGGATCTATGCAGCCCTGGACAACAAGAAAGCATAGTATCAATCACATATTATTGAAGTGGAAGGTATTATAAACAACCAAACCATTGCTATTCTAGTTGATTCGGGATCTAGTCATATTTATATAGATCCTAATATGGTGGAAAGTTTTAATTTTACAAGAAGAAAGCATGGAAAATATTGGTTGGTGCATCGGGCTACCGGAGCCAAAATAAAAGTTAATGAGATGGTTAATTCATGTCTTATGGACATGAATGGACTGAACACCAAGGAATATTTGAACATCTTTCCTTTAGGTTCATATGACCGTCTAATTGGGATGGATTGGTTGGACCAACATCATGTTATCCTTGACTGTCATAACAAGTCATTTACTTGCATGGATTAGGAAGGGAACGTAAGGAAAGTGCAAGGAATTCCTAGGGCAGTAACCATCAAAGAAATTTCAGTAGTGCAGCTGAACAAATGTTACATAAAAGGGTGTCAAATATTTGCAACACATATAAAAGGGTGTGAAATGTTACATAAAAGGGTGTCAAATATTTGCAGCACATATTTCCTTAAAAGAGTTTGAAGATGTGTTTAAAGAAATACCAATATTAACCCCTAAAAGAGACATTGATTTCTCCATAGATTTGATGCATGGAGAAGCTCTAGTATCCAAGACTCCATACAAGATGAGTACACCAGAATTGAAGGAATTGCAAATGCATCTTGAAGATCTCTTGAAGAAGGGGTATATATGCCCAAGTGTGTCACCTTGGGGTGCCCCAGTTTTATTTTTGAAGAAAAAGGATGGAACATTGAGAATTTGCATTGACTTTAAGAATTTGAACAAGGTAACTATGAAGAATAAATATATGTTTCCAAGGATTGATGAACTTTTTGATCAACTGAAAGATGAAAAAATATTCTACAAGATTGATCTTAGGTATGGTTATCATCAAGTAAGAATTAAAGAAGAAGACACCAACAAGATTGCTTTTAGAACAAGGTATGGTCATTATGAGTTCACTGTGGTTCCCTTTGGATTATAAAATGCACCAACTGTCTTCATGTGTTTAATGAATGGTATTTTCAAAGAATACTTAGATAATTTTGTCATTGTATTTTTAGATGGCATTGTTATATATTATAAATTATAGGAAGAGCATGAACAACACTTGAGGATGGTATTACAAGTATTAAGGGAGCATCAGTTGTATGCCAAATTGAACAAGTGCTCATTTTATCAGAAGCAATTTCATTATTTGGGACATATCATTTCAGAGGATGGGATAGCAGTGGATCCTGAGAAGATAGAATCCATTAGAGAATGGCCAATGCCAAAGAATGTGACAAAGGTTAGATCATTCATGGGCCTTACAGGCTATTGTAGTAGATTTATTGAAGGATTCTCAAAGATTGCACACCCAATCACTTCCTTACAAAAGAAGGGTTTGAAGTTTTAGTGGACATTGGATTGTGAAAAGAGTTTCCATCACTTGAAAACATTATTAACAAGTGCTCCAATACTAAGGATTGCAGACCCAAATGAAGAATTCATTGTATGCACAGATGCATGTAAATAAGGACTTGGTGGATTCCTCGGTCAAAATGGGTTTGTTATATGTTATGAATCAAGGAAGTTGAAGGAGCATGAAATACACTATGCCACTCATGATTTGGAGTTGGAAAGAATAGTGCATGCCTTGAGGAAATGGAGACACTACCTCACGAGGAAAAGGTTTTAGTTGAGGACATGCCATAATGGTCTGAAATATTTATTTGTTCAACCAACTCTAAATTCTAGGAAAAGAATATGGTTATAATTTCTCAGTGAATATGACTTTGATATAAAGCATATCAAGGGGAAAGAGAACAAAGTTGTTTATGCATTCAACAGAAGAGTGCATTAATTACATGCTACAACCATTAACATGTACCAATCATATTTGAAATACATAATTTTGGAGGCTGCAAAATTAGATTTGCAATACAAGGAATTAGTGGAAAAATTACAAGAAGGTAATTTGCAGCAGAAAATTGAAGAATACAAGCTAGATAATGATGAAATTCTCATGTACAAGGGCATAATTTATGTACCAAATTCCCAGGAATTGAAAAATATGATATTGAGAGAAATTCATGATGTACCTTATGCTGGGCACCCATGTTATTAGAAAACTATTGCAGTTGTCAAGAGCCAATATTATTGGTCAGACTTGAAGAAAGAAGTTGTTGATTTTATTTCCAAATTTTTGGAATGTCAAAAGGAAAAAGTTGAGCATAGACACCCCATTTGTTTGCTACAACCATTACCCATTCCTGAGTGGAAATGGGAATATGTAACAATGGATTTCATCACCAAACTTCCCAGAACAAAAAAGCAACATGATTCTATCATGGTAGTGGTGGATAAGCTTACTAAAGCTGCCCATTTTATTCCAGTTAAGCCCACTCACAAGGAAGCCAACATTGTTGATGTTTATATGAGGGAAATTTCTCGATTACATGGTATACCCAAGACAATTATGTCTGACAGAGATCCAAAATTTACCTCAATTTTTTGGAAGGGATTATTTAATGGATTTTGAACAAATTTGAATTTTATCACAACTTGTCATCCAGAATCAGATGGACAAACAAAGAGGGTGAATAAAGTGATTGAGGATATGTTGAGGATGAATGCGATGGATAAACCATCAAAATGGGAAGAATGCCTACACTTAGTAGAGTTTTCTTATAAAAATGGGTACCAAACATCTCTAAAGATGATCCCATTTGAGGCACTTTATGACAGAAAGTGCAACACGCTCATAAGCTGGGATAACCCAAAATATAGAGTAGTGGTTGGGCCAAATTTACTCAGGGAAATGGAGGAGAAAATGTTGAAAATAAAACAAAATTTAAAGGTTTCCCAAGACAGGAAGAAAATCTATGTTGATAAGGGCATAACTCGCAGGGAATTTAAAGTTGGGGACCATGTATTTTTGAAAGTGAAGGCCAACAGAAGTTCCCTGAAGTTGGGAAATTGTTCAAAGTTGCCAGCTCGCTATTGTGGGCCATTTGAAATCCTAGAGAGGATTGGTCCAGTAGCTTATATGATTGGATTTTCTGCATCTATGTCTGTTCATAATGTATTCCATGAATCATTTCTCAAGAAATATATACCTGATGCTAATAATGTTATTGATCGGAATGTGATTTAGGTGGAGTAAGAAGGCGCTTTCCATGTGCATCCGGTACACATTCTGGACCGGAAGATCAACATCTCTGGAATCGAGGCATAGGGCTTGTAAAGGTCCAATGGACCTGGTACGGTCCTGAGGACGCTAGTTGGGAGAATGAGGATGAATTGCAGGAAAAATACACACATCTTTTTGAGTATTTTTTAAAATTTTGTTGTACATGTGTACATAATGCGTCGAGGACAACACATAAATAAGGGGAGGGGATTGTAATACCCCTAGGCTAAACCCAATTATAAATGTAAATACAAATGTACATAAGTTGGTGAGTTGTTTGGCATCATTTTTGTATGCACCTTCCATGGTATAGTGTGTGCATGCACTGCGCAGTAAAATGATGAAGTGTGCACATTCCAGGATATCACGGGCAACAACTTAAGTGTGCACAATTTTGAGGCTAGGGAGCCTTTGTGTATATGTTGTGTTTTATAGGCTGGTGAGCTAGTTATTATAATCTAGGAGGATTATGTTTTGTATTATGCCAGAGAGCCTAGATGCTAAAGGCTAGTGAGCCTATTTTTGTATTTGTCTTATCATTAATATAAAATGCATTATTGTACAGAGTCCGACCATGATAAAAGAGTATGGGGGACTAAAATCCACTAGTTAGGGAAAGGGGGGGATAAAATTTAAGAAAAATGGATAAGCTAGGGAGCTTAAGCCAAAAAGGAATATTATATTAATATTCCTTAAATTATAAAGTATGGAAAATTATGTTATCCTAAGTTCTAAGGATGGGCACAAGTGGGCCAAAGTAGCTCCCAACATGATAAGTTTCAAGTTGGGAACATGCATACATATATTTTGGACTTAGTTCATTTTCCCATATTTCAGTCATCCATTCAATCATTCCAGTATCATTCAATCACCCAGTCAATTATGCTCCATACCTTCCTGTCACTGTACCTAAACCTGTATCCATACCCATACCTATTTGTGTACCTAGTAATATTGGGATCTGGACTGAAGAAGTGGGTTGTCAGGCCTATGGGATATTGAAGAGGCGGGTTGTCAAGCCTGTGAGAAATCTCTCAAGGTGAGAGAATTGTTGGGAATTGATTTTCAAAGGTGATAAACTACAACTACAGGGCTCTGAGACTTCCTATCTGATCTGTTGCTGAAGCCTAGAAAGGAAGTGGGGTAGCTGAGGGACTATTGAAAAGCGAAGGGGAACACTTCCTGGGGTGGGATAGGAATGTGGGGAATGAGGGAATGTAGGTTGTTAGTTTGAGTTGGCACCTGTGACAGAGTCTTTCCTATTATCTGAGATCCATTAGCCTGGTTAGGAATCCCTTTACCTAGGTGGAGTTTAGTCCTAGTTCCGTGGTGACGCACTGCTGAGAGTGATGAGCAGTGTTATCTAAGGTTGGGAGGTTCATGGAACGTCTCCACCCCAGTTGGTGATATTATTACCAAGATAAGTGTCAATTGTGTGATAAATTACATGTTGCATTATTATTTACGTGTTTATTTTTATGGGTTTATCCTATTTTTGGCTTATAACTATCTTTATATTTATGGGTATTTCCCATATATGGTGTATGTATATGTTTAATGTTATTTCAATATGAATCTGTGCATTTACCGAATGTATTTGTCTGTTTACATTTTATATATAAAGTTCCACAAGAGTTCTATGTGTATATGTTTTAATTGCATGCATCTTAAAACATTTATGTGGCATAGCTTAATTGGATGTTGGGTATGTTACAGTATGTTGAGTGTTAGGACCCAGAAATGTCCCTTTTTCACTACATATTTTTCCCATTCAACCTTCTCATTCCTAAGATAAATGATTATTATAATGAGTACTAAGACCTTTTTTCCCAAGGTATGAACTATTCATCTCACTTTTATATTTTTATTTACTTAGCATGTTTGATTGGTAACATTCACATATTTTACCCATGAAATGATTTAACTAATGATCAAAATGCTTAGAATAACCCACTTCGAGAAAATCGTTGTTGTTATAGCTATGCGCCAATCTTGGAAGTTGTTACATGACTACTGCAATGGATGCCACCAATCCTGGAAGTTGTTACACGACTACTGCAACAGAAGCCCGTCAATCCTGAAAGTTGATACAACAGACGCCACCATTCCTGTTGTTATACGACTGCTGCAACACCTATTGATTATATATGATGGCTCACGATGTTGATCAATGAGAGTTCTAGATTTTGTATTAAGGATATCAAACGAATAGCTTGAGAATCAGGGATTCTCAAGACTGTTCTCTTTATGTTCTACTGAATGACTCTGACTTTAAATAGCAGATATTTTGTAATGAAAATGAGTTTTTTTTTTACTGGAGAAAGAAAATCAACGCTTATTGTACACAGACATTTCTGGCAATTGACTGAAAGAGTGGATTGAATTCCTTTAGAAGACTCTAACCTATTTCTTTGAGCATATTCAGTGAGAAGGAAAGGGCCCACCTTCCTCACCGATTCCCCTCCATTTTGAATTCTAGATTAGTTGTTTTAAATGCAAATGATTTAATTGTTAGACATTTCTAGAATACAACTGTTGTTACAGTTTAGTTCCTTCTTGTTAGATGCGCATAAACTTGTCTCATGAGAATTAGAAGTCGATTGCTAAACATTGTTGGAGAATTGCTTCCCTTTTTCTGCATTAGTTTAAAATCTTGTTTCTGAGAAATAAAAGTGTGAAGTACCTTCTTGCAATAAGTAGATTTCCTTTCTGCAAATAGTATAGAAATTTTTCCTGCAAAAGTAAACTAGAAAGTTAGATTAGAGTAGGCAATCTAGGGTTCTTATACATTCATCAGTTTAGATTGAAATTATGATTTCAAATCTATAGAACTCTAGCTGTATCAGCACAACTGTGTTAGTGATAATGTTTTTTTTTTTTAAACTTCCCTACTACAATTATATTAGAGATGCTTTCATAATCTAGCATAGACTGTGCACAATTATCTTGAAATAACAGACTTCCCTGGGTTGACAATTTATATTGAACACTTTGATTTTCTATTCAATTAGACAATTAAAGTGCCCAACATTTTGGCGTCGTTG